>CALZFC010000248.1:5870000-5885000 GCA_945643635.1 Allodiplogaster sudhausi
AAAATTCCAACTCATTAAATAAAAATAATACACAACATTTTCAATATAATTGTCACATCTTTCGTACGCAAATCAGAGGTCCAATTATATTGTTTTTTCCCGAAATTAGACTAACAACTACGTGCCTAACAATGTAGCTAGTACAATTTTTTTTTAAATCTTTTCTTTTATTAAAAAAATAAACCTCGAAAGTTTCCGCTCCGCATGAATGGAGGGCACGATTCCGAATGGCGATACCGTAACCGCCATTTCCGTGAAGGAGTCATGCTCGGTCCGCCGGCTAAAGTAGACGAGGCGTACGTGCGGATTCGAAGGATTCAGCTGAGAATGAGAGAGAGATCAAGCTTTACTCTATCCCTTATGATCAGTGTTTATCCAAATATTAATTAGGAAATATACTTTTTTTTTTGTTCAATTTTGGCACTAATGAAAAATTAACTTTCATATTCTTCTTCTCAGGTTTCAAGCAAATAAAATTTCGTTTCTAATCCTATTCTTATAGTCTTAAATGTATAAAAGAAGAAAAAAAAGAATCTTACTGCCAAGTTGACCACCGCCTTTGGCTGGTTATTCTCCATGTACATGAGGCTGTTCGTGAGCGTGGACTGGATGGGAGAAACGGAGAGAATGATAGATCCCTGCCATCGGAGGCGAAGTCGCATGGATAATACTAAAATTATGGATAATAATAAAATTCAGAAAAAAAACATCAAATTTAACATTCTAATTAGTTACTACTTTAAAAAAATATAAAAATAAATCCTTTCCGCAAGCACAATTTTTTTTGTCATCATAGCTTAGCTTCTTCCATTTTTTTTTATTCCAAGAACATAAGAAAAGAAGTATCCGTTGATAAAATAGGGAAATAGGGTATTTTTATTTTATATTAATTAATTAATTAACAATCAAAATAAGGCTATTAATACTCATGGCAATTGACGGAAGGACAGTCTGCTGAAGCGGCATCCACTGGATGGTTGGCTGCAGAATGACGGCCGTTCGGTTGTTCACGTTCTTCGACGCACGCACCGACAAGTTCAGCGAGTCCGAGCTCAGCGTCAGTGTGTTCTAGAGAGAGGAGAGAGAGAGAAAGAGAGAAAGAGAGAGAGAGAGAGAGAGAAAGATAAAAAGGTGAGAAAAGAGAGGACATTTCTAACATATAAATAAAAGAATAAAATTATTATCTACAAATTTAGTTACAATCATGCTAACTTCCCATTTTTATACAAAACTAACTTTGTTTTTTGCAACAGGCATCGAGTTATATTTGATTTCAAATCACTAACACAATATCATCGTTATTCCGACCAAATTGCATGCATTGTTGGCCTTCAATGAGGCACAAAGATTTGATATACCCCATAATTTCAGAATCACCTCTAGATCCCAGAATCACACCTCAAAACTACAATATTCCCTACCTCAAGATTACAGTATGCCGTGCTGGTCTTGTAGAAGGCGGCCACATTGCCGTCTCCCCTGCCGTTGCCAGTCTTGACTCGGCCGACAAGGCCAACTCTGTCCGATCCCGTCATCTGGCAGTCTACAGCTTGAGTCATGGAAACGCCGAGCAGTTGTGGGCCGTACCTAAAAATTTCTAGACATCTCTACTTTCAAGTTTGATACGGATATAACTATGATATCCCTTAATTGAATAAATATTCACTTATATTTATTATCAAACTCCTTCTCGCATTATAAAGGAGATGAGGGCCAAGGAAATTATAGTCGGACACCCATAAACATCGCCATCCTCAAACCCGACAAGAAATTGTCAAAACACGGTTAATTTGCGTAAATCACATGGCAGAAAACTTGAAGAAAGCACAATAGCATTTCTCGAAAGCGCACAACAACATAATTAATAATTTCGTTAATTATTTCAGCGATAAAGAAGGTTCAATAAGATTGAATTGCATGGAGAGGAGGGAAAAGCGAAGTATCAACAAAAAAATTTTTCCCAATAGAAACCTGTCCAGTGGATCTGCTGCAAACATTCCAGCGAGCGAAGTTCTCACCACAAAATTGCTCTGAAATCAAATTATGTATGCTTAGATTTCTTTTATATAAAGATGCTTTTTTTAGAGAAAAAAAAATGTTTCCCGACATCACACTGACACTCTTTGGATGGTAATCATAATTTTTTTTCTTTATTTTTTTATGAGACAAAAGAATATATCTACAGTATAATAGCTACCGTATAAATGGCATTATCTTATAAATTTAGTCATAGAAGTAATATAATTACAGTATATATTTCATACCGTATCTCATCTAAATACTATTACAATTACAGTACTTTACATAGATACCGTAGGATGAACGCGTTGATGCATGAGTTCCTGATCGCGGAGTCGCTGCAGGAACTCGTACTCTCGTCGAATGTTCTCTGGATTCGCTGCGCGTGTGACGAGCTGCCATCCTTGCGCGTCTAGGCCTTGCACGCCGAGTGCGTCGTAGATGGCGCGCTGCTTCGGATCCATCAGGGCTGGAGATGAGAGATTCATGGATATTCAGGGAAAGATATTTTCCGGCCAAGACCCGAAAAAAAATTTTTTTTACTTATTTTTTTCCACCTGACCCTTGGATGCAGTGATAAATTATGTGGCTGAGATGAAACTCCGAATTTAACACTTTTTGTCCCCTTAATCAAATTATTATATATCAGCCATATTTAAGCTGAAAGCCTACAACAACAAAAAAAGAGATTGAGGCGAATATGACGAGAATAATTAGAAGCACAGCGATTGAAATAGCGGCGAGTCAATTAGAGATAACATAGCTAAGCAGCATCCAAAAATATTTAGCCAGAAAAGAACAGAACAAACTTTCATATGCCCTCTTGAGCTGGACGAAGACCTTCTCCGCCTCGCGCTTCTCCTCCTCGTCGCCATGTCTGTCAGGATGGAAGATGAGGCAGCGCTTCCGGTACGCCTTTATCACGTCATCGTCACTCGCCTGAAAAGGTGTTGAATAAGATTTTTAAAAAAAGAAAGAAAGAAAGAAAGAAATGACACAGTCGACTTCCAAAATTAGAGCAAATAAGGAAGTAATCGTGAAACTTTCATAGTTTTGAAAGGAATAGTACAGGATGACACAGGTGCCAATAGTAGAGCATCTGAGGGATGACACGGACATCAGGGTGGAGAAGGTAGCATCTCTCTTTTTTCTTCTTTTTTTTTCTAACGTACACCACTCTGATTTGGGGCCTTCCCAGAGATTATGAAGTAGATTATAAAGTAGCACAAATTCTGTTCCACTCTACTCCAACATTGCTTTCGGGTTCTAAAGCATTCATGCGTCTTCTTTTTTTCCACGCAGTCAACAAGTGCCGTATTCATTCTATTGACTGACATCTCTCGGAAGGTTGAGAATGGCGTAGAAGTCGACGTCCTCTTCGTCGTTCGCGAAGAAACCGTGCTCGTCCTCGCCGCACAGCGAGCTGCCCGACGACACGGACATCTTCTATGCATAATCAATCATCGTTAAAATAATCAATCTGAAAATGCTTTTTAAGGTAACGGACAACGCCAAGTCGTACAAAAAATTGGCAATTAAGTCATAATAACAATACTATTTTCGTGGTAAAATATATGAAAAATATAGAGAATAAGTAGTGACGTCATTCCATTTGAAAATGAGCGGCGTACATTCACTAGTCAACCAAGAGCAGACAAGAAAATAAAACGCAGTGTTCAGCGCGATTATGGACACAGACTCGTGATGACAGAATCCGCATTGTGGATAGAATTGAATTATAGGATGATATCGGATGAACATTAAATATTCAGTAGAAAACGATTTCCTTAAAAGGAAAACAATCGTAGAGATCGGGCAACAACTGAAGGCTGTGAGCTGAAGCGAGAGTGAATTTCAATATCATTGAACGAGCGCTTCACGAATGACGAATATACAGATAAAGGAAGGAACTTTCCCTTTTGCAATTACGCCCTGTCACACCGAGTACGATGGGGCAAGACACTTTGAATTTTTTTTAAGATTTTGTTTTTTTAATTGATTAATGAGATGCCAGTCATTCTACAGCAATCATAGAGTATTACAGTTAGTAGTGCAGCGATAATGTGGTGTGACAGTGCAAAAACTATTATGGACCTTCTATTTACGATAAAGAATTAAGCCCAAGGTAAAGGGAGTAAACTCCACAGAGAACTAGATAGTATACGTTAACGAACCCACATTAATTTTTCAAAGTTATATAATATGCATGGAGTAGTCATTTTCTAACATGGGGACTCAAACATCCTTTTTTAGGATCCTCTCTCTCTATCTCCTTTCACCTCACCCTCTCTCCCCTTCCCCATCTCCTCTCACCTCACCCTCTCTCCCCTTCCCCATCTCCCCTCACCTCACCCTCTCTCCCCTTCCCCATCTCCTCACACCTCACCCTCTCTCCCCTTCCCATCTCCTCTCTCTCTCTCTCTCTCTCTCTCTCTCTCTCACTTTCTCCTACCCTTCTCTCGCACTCTCACTCAATCCTCCTTCAACTCCTCATCTCTCTCTCTCTCTGTCTCTCTCCGTATCTCGCTTTCCATCCCTCTCTCTATCTCTCTCTCTCTCTCTCTCTCCCTCTCGCATTAAATCTCTCTCACTTTCCCTCTCTCTTTAGCATACTATCTCCCCCTTCTCTCCCTCCTCTCTCTCTCTCTCTCTCTCTCTCTCTCTCTCTCTTTCTCTCGTTCTCTCGCGCTCCGTCTGGCCATGTCCGCGCAGACGTGGTGGCGTCACGATGAGATTCTCGCTGGTGATCAGAGAGCACTGCCATTGTGTCTGCCTTGCCAGCCAAGCTGATCTTGCCCGTTCTAAACACGCTGGATCCAACCAGCTCTTTCATTGCCTTTTTCTTCAGGTAGTGTATATACGCGCGAGCCAGTCGCATCGAACAATAAAGAAACAATTTAAAAATATATGATATTGATTTAAAAAAAATACTACAGTATTTTCATTCAGTTGTACTTGGACATTTATTAGTATGAGTATATATTGCCTTTTGCGGCTTAAATATCATTGTTGCCAATGCTGAGATTCCTTAAATTTATTTGGTTGCTGTAGAAACCACCGGGATAGCACTTTTGGAAACAAGTTTAAAAATATTTAAGCCTTGAATTGTATAACAATAAAATTTGGGAAAAATTTCATTATAATTTATTTTAATTACACATGTAGGGTATTTTGATTTGAAGCAAAAAATTAAATATCAAGGGAAATATAAGGAAGAATTAAGGCTGCGAAATTAAAATATGTTTATTCTAACTGAAAACGTATGTATTTAGTTATCGGAGCACCCATTTTTGTCAGTGCTTAAAGATGCGCGAAACCCAAGCGTAGTAGTCTATTTCAATTTAACCGTCTCTCGCCCTTGTATCAGGCAGTATCGCGCGAATTCAAAAGTGAGTTTTGGCTCGCTGAAAGATGCCCCGTGAGATCCAGCCTCAGATCAGCTAAGTTCTCTACGAATTCGTCTCCGCCGATTCTGCGGGAGCTGAGCATGAGGGAGCCGAGCTCGTCCCAGAGCATATCAGGGAGAGCACAGCTGGCCAGCCAGCGAGGCAACGAATGAGAATATTGGTGAGCCAATCTTGTCGGATTGTAAACCACGCCGCATGGATCCAGCACCTCGTTCAGCGTCTCTTTCAAGTTGTCCACGCGAGCCACTTGGTTCTAAAGCAATAACTTTTTTTCTAAATAATATTTATTAAAAGATACCAGTATTTTCATACAGTTAAACTTTGAAACTGCATTTGCTGTTTTCCTTCACATTCATAATTATTTCACAATTTAGAAATGAGTTTAGACCCATTTTTTAAAGTTATTTAAAGTAGAAAGAATTGCGACTGTGACGGCGTCACTTATTTTTTCGGGATAAAGAAAGTTAAAAAAAAAAACGAAAACCAGCTGAATGAATTTAATCTGACGTGCCTCTTAATGTCGTTCTCGACCTTTCCTTACCATTAGCATCATACTATATTATATTTATCATTTACAAATTTTCAATCGCACACCTTGAGTGTCGCCTTCTTCTTCGACTCCTTTTACGGATTCTCAAAACTCCTTTTTTTATTGTTCTTCGACATTACGCTGTGTACATCTCAAGAATAAATTGGATAATTAATTACATATTTTTATTATAGTTTTTATACTTGCAAGCTATTTAGTATATTTTTTTTTGGAGAAGGAACAAAGAAGGAGGAATGAGGAAGGAGAGAGGAGAGAGTCGACAACGCCAAACGAAGGAGGTTAGGAAGAATGATGAACTGCCGAGCTTCTAGTTCTCCACTTACGTGCCAGTTACTATTATTATTACTACTACTTGTTTTTACATGAATTACGTGTTATATCGTGATAAATATTTATTTATTCCTTCACATAAAATAAAGATAAATTATAATTCCTTCTGTATGTACCAATGCTGCAAAAGTTTATTTACACAATTGTACTTTTGAATAGTGAGTCCAATTTGGAATCAGGTATTTTTTTGCCGATCGGAATGAGCCGGATGGAAGTACAATTGGATAAGCCTTCGAACGTAAAAGCTATATGACTTCGCATGATCCTCGCATTCATTTTTATGTTGATTCATTTAACAGCGGTGATGAAGTAGTAAAGCTGTTCTTGAATTTTGTTCTAGAACCAATTCGAGTTGGAGTTCATCATCGCTAATTATCTTTTTCTACGTGTACTCATTGTCAGAAGGAAATGAGGGTTGTGTGTGAAAAGGAGTCTATGTTTCATTAAAGATTTTTTATTATATGAATGCATACATATATACACATTTCAACGTACATAAACAATACAATCAAAGTAAGTAAGCTAAATCGCCGTAGATGAAGCTATTGTCTGACGCGATATTAGTCTGCTTACCGCATTCATACATCTGTCTGCTGTGTGCTGCAATCCCAAGAAACATCTATAACAGAACGTAGTTGATTTGCTCATGCTCTCAGCGCAGGAAGTTCAATACGTTGGCTGTGCTGCGGCAAAGTTCGGATAGAAGTTCGCCACAAGCGAACTTTGTGTGTAGCGATAGTCAATAAAGTGACTATAGCTTAACACTTGCCTGACATCCGCGCGTAGCTTGGGAGACGTTGCAAGTAGCACCCAAGAGGCTGCGAAGGAATGAACGTCTCCGCAGATACTTGCAGCCAAGTGAACTTCGGCCATGTAGGTCAGATCGCGCATCGTGTAGAAGAAGATGTTGGAGTACAGCTGAGATTCAGCAGCACGATTTCAACATCATCATCGCTTTCTCACTTATACTACTATTATTATTGAAAAAAAAACATGTTCTGGTCATTTCATAGTTTGTTGACCAGTGGTTATTTCACAGTTTGAGACCAGCAGTTCTTTTCATGTCTTTCTTGCCTCGAATGTACCTAGTTACTATGCAACTATTTACTAGAGCTTGATATGTACCCAAAGAGAGAAGGTCATCAATGCAGCTGCAGTCTGGACTGCTCCAACAAATGCAAGATTTCGTTCCGTCTTGGACACTTCTCTTTGCCAGCTCTGTAATGGCGGGGCTTCTCATTTTCAGTCAATAACTTTTGAAGATCACCGTATTCTTGAGCCTTCTCAGCGTGGGCAGCATGACTGTTCCTGCGGTCGCGACTGCTGACAGAATGCCCATAGCGCCCGAAGAAATCGCCAGAGTCAACGTTGAGGAATACTTTAACGAGGACAAAGATGAATTGATAAGATAAGATAGAGCTATCTAAAAATATGTCACATCGCCAACCCAATCAATCCACTTCTCATAGTAAAATGAAATGATCCCGCCGTAGATGTCGCCAATGTAACTTTCAGCTGGCAAAAGCGGCAAATAGAAGAGCACGGGAAGAACGACGGTGAGCAATGAGAAAATCCACGAGTTCTGGTCCCAAAACTGAAATTAAATATATGTATTTTCTGTATATAGGATTGAGAAGTATCGTACATGCCCCCCTCCCCCTTCACCATCACCTATTTCTACTATTTTGCAATAATATAATATTTTGATGTTATCTCATTGAAATACCATATTTGTTTGCGATAAATAAATAAATCGATAAATAAATAATTAAATAGTTAAAGGAGGTATCCGGGGAATAATTAACCTAAGTTTTTCTCTATCTGAACATGTTAATCTTGGCGTAAAACATGTATCCAGAAAGTTTGAGCGATTTTCTTCCATCACATTCTGAGCAATAGTAATGTGAAAACTGGCGGATAGAGAATTAGCTACGGTAGGTCATAGCCGCCCTCCTATTTCACATGCTCTCTCGACCGAGCGACAGGCAACTTTATGAGCGCGCGCATTCAAACTGGTTCTCTAGCGCTACTGTAGAATTATTCGCCGTATACTTCCTTTAACTAATTAATTAATTAATTAATATCCATCTTTTACAGCCGAACGTTGCCTAACCATGGGCATGCTCGCAGGGCTGATAACAATGGTGAGTCGGTGAAGGGCGCATAGGAGAGTGATGATGAAGTGCAGTGTGTTCATCCAGAAGGGTGCCGCGAGAAGGGGCATGTTCCAGCGACTCGGAGTCGACAACGACGGAGTCACTGAAGGGCACCATGGAGAATTGGCGAGCGCAAGGGGGATAACATCCAGCCAGAAGAGTAGAATGTTCTGTAATTGTAAGATAAAAGTTAAATTTTTTTTTGAATGCTAATTTTTCATTCATTCATTAGCATGAATATGAAAATGCCAAATGCAAAAATCACCTCTCAAAATATGTAGTATTAACTGTACTTTTGATCATTTGGATACTAAGTTAAAAATTAACGCGAGTAGAATTAGCAGTAACAGTACTGTGAATTTATTAATTAATGATTAATTAACAGTATGATTTATTGCATACCAAGATAGAGCCGGTGACGTAGAGTTTGTAGAAGAATGAATTGTAGGGCGACTTCCATTTTTTTGAGATGAAAGTAGCGATGACTAGAAGAGACAGAGCGATGGAGGCAATTCCGAAGGCGATTCGAACGAGTTGCACGATGAAGGTGGCTTCTTTCTTTGTCGCCGTCTCGCATGCGGAAGACATCATTAATTTCTATAATTAATTAATTTATTTATTTATTTCTCTACTTAATTAATTAATTAATTTCTGCTCGCGTAATCGCACGACAATCTACATACTTCTTGCCTTGAAACCTTTTCCTTTTTATAATATAACAATGTGCAATGGATATCCATAGGCATGTTCATAGTTTAGACTCGCGAAGTATGAATGTGGAAACGTGCGAATCTAACAATGTATAAAAGATGTGGAGTTTGGAATTGGACAAGGAATGTCGAAGAGCTTTAAAATAGTTATATTTATCATTGATGAAATAAGGTATTTGAATATGGCATCATCAACAGAATACCTTCTTTCAATTGCAAAATGGTAAAAAAAAAATGGGGAAGGGCAAAGGTGGGGGTGGGGTGTGGGGAGGGGTGCGATACTAATGGTAAGAAGACTAAAACGTAATAAGGCAAATCAGTTACACATTTTACGTCGATTGTTATTGCTATCGTGCTAGACATGTTCTATTTTTTCATCATAATATCAAATGATTTTCGCATAGAATACAACAACTTTATCAAAAAGTCCCACAAACAGGGAGATAAAAAAATGTTATGGGAACGTTTGCATATGTAAACTAAACGTCAATGAATGTCCATAAGTATCTTTGTAACTGAATTAGTCGCGTGCATGTGAACTTTTGCATCAAAAGCATTTCATGACTTTTTTTCTGAAGCATTTCGCTAGATGCATGTGCGCATAATACAATAGAATGAGATTCATTTACTGCGCAATTTTCTTTGGCTATTCAATAGTTCGATAACAAAGCTAATTGAAAGAGATGTGCAAATAGATGAGCTGTTTGAGTTTGAACTGCATTTTTAAAATAAATAAAAAATTTAAATTGATAAATTTAAAATTGTATTCTGCCAAGATTTAAAAAAAAACATAAGACGTGCCATGGAAACCAAATCTGGGCAACGGTGAAAGTCGCTTCTTAATCAATTTAAAAGAAAAAATCCAAACCCAATAGGCGAACATGAATAAGTCCGAAGTTATATGGTCATCCCTCCCATATAACCCCGATTACTATCTCTCTCCTGTCCCGTTCCATAAACACCAACGAGATAACAGTTTATCGAGTAGGGGACACGACCGGGTCCGATAGAGTGCGGTGACACACAACAACACAACAACAACAAGGCGACAATCAATACGAGTCATGGGCAACAGCAACGGGAAAAAACAGAGAGAGAGAGAGAGAGAGAGAGAGAGAGAGAGAGAGAGACTTAGGGTTAAAGTGAGGGTACCACCCCTCCTTGAGTGGCTGGCGATGCTCTGACGTATGCTGCAAATCCTGCGTCGCTTCTCGATCCGTTTAACTTGGTCCGAGGAGCGACCCAACGCCAGGAGACGGTTTGCCATGCCAGAGCGTGCCGAGTGCGAAGAGAATTGAGGTAATGACAGTGAGTTAAACATGTGAAAGATGATTTTAGAGAAGTGAGATGGAGAGAGATGGGCTTGTGGGTCGGAAGCCGAAGGGAATACGGGTGAGGAGGGCAAGGCCATTAGCCACGAAAACGAGAACAACCGGAACACTTGAGAGGTCTACGTGAACAGTAGATCCTAGAGACAACTGATCCGTCTTAGAGCGACGGATAACAATAGCAAGCAACGAAGATTGGAGGGATAAGTCCTGCCATTTAAGAGAAGCTAGTTCGGAAACACGGAGTCCTGCCAAATATTGAATAACAACAGCAAAATGTGGGCGGGAGTCCGCCGCCAACACGGATGCGTGAACCACTACATGAATATGAGAATCTGCGAGAGGAGGAGTGTCTCGAGGGGGAGAAGAAGAACGTTCGGCCCCGCCCAACACTTGGGAACACAATGGAGAGAGAGACACAGAGGAGAAGAGGGAGAAAGCAGCTGACAACTGAGCTACTTGCGACCTGGATAGAGAGTTTGCAACCGCAAACACTGTCATGTTACAGGGAGAAGAGGGGTCTAGACCGGAGGGAAGTCGACGTATGTATGATCGCCAAGCGGATATGTAGCTTCTCCATGTGTTGGGGGATCGAGAAGCTGCGAAGGAGGCGACCACAGCATCCACGGCAACATCTGCAACAAGAACATCTGGGCAGAGGTGGGCGATGACGTCTATGACGCCATCTCATGTAGACTCTTCACCGAGACATTCAGGCACATTATGACTTATTCATTCACTCTATCTTCTCCTTATTCTTTTTCTCGGTTTAATTTTCTCTGATTGAAAGATATTTGTTCAAAAAAAAATTTTTTTCTCGATAAATTACTACTACTATTCCTTTCAAAACCTTCAAAACAAACCTTTTCGAGGAAATCATTAGTGAATTATTCATGTTTCATTTTGTTATAAATGCGTTTCGAGGAATATTCAGACGAAAAATGTTAGAATGTCAGAGGAGCGCCAGAGTTGTTTGGATGATCCCAACGGGAGAATCGACTTTGCTATGATCTCATCGAACCACTTCGGTGACCTCGCAAACGAGAAGACCATGGATTAAAGCGGACTATAATTACATTTAAAGATTATTCTGTGTGAAAAAAGTCTAAGGATCAACTTTATAGTGTTTACCTTCCAAACCCAAGCAAGAAATATATAAGAGTACCGTTCCTTTCCAACGGAGAGATGGTGACAAGGGCGTTGGCAGTTTAGTATGCTATGAAGGAGAAGAATCGAATTGAGGAAGAAGGGTAGATAAACAGCTGATAAGATTTGTTAGTGCATATCTTTTTTTTTTAAATTTTTATCTTATATCGTTTTACACGGAGGGTACCCCCTTCCGGTTTGAGAGAATTTTGGTGCGTCGAACTGCAAATTTCTTATGTTTTCCACAATCGTATTGTGTGACACCAACGGAACGGAATAATGATGTAATTTTCTGTGAATAAATATTCCAAGCTGCTCGCTGTGTTTTTATTAAGTTTTACATTCAGCTTTTTTTTAATTCGTTCGAGAAGCGATTATTTATAGGCTCATTCTGGTGGGGTCTATGCGCGAGGGCGGTGGTGCGACCCGCGAGGCATCCTGCCTCGTCGCTGGAACACCCACAAAGGTTCCTTGTTGTGTTTGCTGTGCATGCACCCCCTTTTTTTCAGGAAATTTTATAGTTTGTTCTGTGATTACCGACAAGTTAGTTTAGAAACTGTTTATTCAGTACAGAAATGATAATTAACACTTAACATATTAGCAGTAGAAAAACTTATTGGCCTCTTTCCTCCTCTTCTTCCGTGGGTTCATGCTCCTCCGCTCCGCCATCCATCAACCAAGTTCTTAGAATCATTTGCTCGCATACCCTTTCGTATCTTTGGCTTTTCTTTTTGATGGAGCTGTATCGCACTCTCAGCTCATTCACGAGTGCTTGCACTGCTTCGATATTCGAATAAGGTTTGGTGAAAATAAATGCATTAATTGAATTCGAAGTTCTAGAGGGACTTCTAGAGGCTTAGAAGAAATATATATATTTACTGACATGCATGTCGATGTGGGTACGGTAGAGAGAAGAAAATGATCGTCATTACTCATCTTCTATGTAAATGTGCAGTCTTTCCTTCGGCGCTTTCCGTCATTGCGAGGAATTTAGGCAAGGATTTGAGGCTTCTGACAGGTCTCACAAGCCCGAATGTATGTACATACATACATACAGTCCCGCCCAACATTTCAGGTACATAGATTAATCAGATTAATTAGATTAATCTAAATAATCTCAATTGATTTTTAAGAGCTCAGAACGCATTTCAATAAAGGTTTCAGGTTAATCTTGACTAATTTGACGCGGTTAAACACGTTGGTAATATTATTTTCTCAAAATAAGCTGACATTAACGAGAAAATTAACATTTTAGCCAGAAACCCGTTCGAAAAATGCAGCGCATTGCGCGTGTAATGCAGCACATTGCGCACCATTTTCAAACAGGTTTCTCTCAAAAATATGAATTTTCTCGTTAGTGTCAATTTGTTTGAAGAAAATAATTTTACCAACGTATTTAGCAGCGTGGAATTAGTCTAGATTAACCTGAAAACTCTATTGAAATGCGTCCTATGCGCTGAAAAATCAATTGAGATTATTTAGATTAATCTAATTAATCTAATTAATCTATGTACCTGAAATTTTGGGCGTAACAGTATGTATATTGCGGAAGTTTTGGAGCAATACGATCCTTTCTTCGCTTTATCAGTATAAAAATATTCTGGAATATGATTCTAGAATGATTCTGACGAAGTGTATTATATTAGCAAGAATGACAGAGTGATCATTTTTGCAATTTAAATTTCGACGTCGCTCGGCTAAATTCGCAAAATAGGTCAACAGGCACTTGACATTCCAGGCCATAATGTAGAGATCGCGAAGATTGCTTCTCATCTTTCTTGTTTTCTAAATTCGAGCAAGAAAAGGCACACACCCACATTCCTTGATATGATACGGTATCCTTACGGTATTTTTTCAAAACTTTCAATTCAAATCTTCTTTCGCGCCAAAACTTTCGATTCAAACAAAGTCGGGCGTCTTGGAGCGAATGGCGTCGCTGACGGTGAGCAGCGCCTGACGATGCTCGTTCGGAAGGGAGCGCACCGAGTTGCCCGAGTACTGCGACGCGTTCGTCGGACTGCGGGTCCTGGAGTGTGGGCGCTTAGCGAAGTATTTTTAGTGCTAGAAACATATCCTGCTCTTTTACTATTTCACGGTCATCTATATATATATATACACATATTTTAGTGTGTATATCCAACATCATCCTCTCCTTGTAATTTCATGTAACTACTGTATTTCTCTTCTAGTTTTTCTAGCTTTCGTGCAGTAGTGTCTCTCACTATTATTATTATTAGTGTGCCAACATAATTTTAGTGTGCCTACTGTATGCGCCTAATTCCCGGTCCTCGTTATTTTTTAGTGTGCCTATTGTATGCGCCTAATTTCCGGTCCTGGCATTATTTTTAGTGTGTCTCTATCCTACCGAATGTGCGGGTTCGTTTCGGTGGCTGTCGACGCGCGACTCGTGCTGGTCGGACTGCGTCGGCGCATGAGCGATGAGCGCGCGCGCGACATTTGCGACACGTCGGTCGGGCTGCGCGGACGGCCCGAGTCGCGCGACGTCTCAGTAGGGCTGCGCGCTCTTCAAGGTGACGGGTGATTAATTAATAATCATAGTTATAATTAGATTATAATCTCTAATTTTATCTTATTCTCTCTCTCCATTTATATCTCTCTCTTACTCTCTCTCTCTCTCTCTCTCTCGCTCTCTCTCTCTCTCTCTCTCTCTCTCTCTCTCTCTCTCTTTCTTCCCCCTCTACCTCTCCCCCTCTCTCTATGTCTGTCTTTCTCTGTCTCCTTTTTCCCCCTCTCCCTCTATCTCTCCCCCTCTCCCTCTATCTCTCCCCCCCTCTCTCTCCATCTCTCCATCTCTATCTCTCCCTCTCACCTCATCTGGCTGACGGCGTCGAATGCGATGGGCGACCTCGGTCGCGCGAGCGACAGCTGCGACACGTCCCTCGACAGATTCGGCGTGATGATAATCGACCTGCCGGGCACCGTCAGCGTGTTCATCGACGAGCAGACGCGATGATGATTGCGAGTGGAGAGAATCGAAGCAGATGAGTAGGAGCCGATCCGAGAGCGCAGCTCGTCAGCACCCTAGAAATAGTGGACTTTCGAATTCTCGTCCAGAGACTAGATTCCGAATTTTAGAATTCTCGTCAGCACCCTAGAAATGGTAGGAATCGAGTTTTGAATTTTCGTCAGCCCCATGCCTGACATGATAAATTGATTGATTGATTGATAAAAATATGACAATTTTGTCTTTGTGCATAAGCAGATGTTGTCTTATTTTCTATAATTTACTTTTTGAATGTCTTTAAAAAATGAAATAAACCTGCAAGCGTAGCTTCATGCGCGCGTACGCCGACTTGAAGGTTGCGCGGAAGTTTTGCGAGATGAACGCGTAGC
>CALZFC010000248.1:5890000-5937500 GCA_945643635.1 Allodiplogaster sudhausi
ACTGGAGAGAGAGAGAGAAAAGAGAGACAGAGAGAGAGAGAGAGTAAAGAGAGAGACAGAGAGAAGAGAGAGAGTGAGAGAGAAAGAGTAAAGAGAGTGGCACAGAAGAGGGAGAGAGTGAGAGAGAAATAAAGAGAGAGAAACAAAGAGATAGAGAGCGAGAACGACAGAGAGAGAGAAAGAGCGAGAAAGACAGAGAGATATATATAAAGAGAGAATGAGAGAGAGACAGAGAGAGAGAGAGAGAGAGCAAAGTTGAGGGAGGCAGTTGCTCTCACCATGATCGGCACGCAGAACCAGATGAGACAGAGATCGGCCGTGCTGAGCGACGCGAGGAAGACGTTCGTGACGTTGCGCATTCGCTTGAAACGATTCACGACGAATATGACCTCAATGGGAAGCCTCGTTATGACGTCATCAGAGAGAGAGAGAGAGAGCGAGAGAGAGAGAGAGAGCGAGTCAGAGAGAGAGAGAGAGAGAGAGAGAGAGAGGGAGAGAGAGAGTGAGTGAGTGAGTGAGATAGAAAGATAATATAAGTTTCCTTTTCTTCGACCTCTTTAGATAGATAGATAAGTTATTCGTTTTTTTGTCTAATCTAATTACTTAAGTAAATAAATATTCTCGCAAACCATCGCATTTCCGATGGTGCCGACGAGAAAGATGATGAGATAGAGCGTAGCGGGCAGTCCGACCTGAAGTTCGTACATACGTAACTTTTCTCTTGTCCTTTTTTATCTTTTTATGGTTAGCTGCCCCCTCGCAACTTGTGGTGACTGTGCTTGTGCATATTTATGCATATTTTTGTGATGCTACAGTATGTGCCTACTTTCATTCAAATTAACATTTGAGAATGAAATGGGAATGTTTGTGTGTGCACTTTTTTTTTAAAGCGAGTAATGAGAATAGTAGCTACACATGCTACTATAAAGATAGGTGAAAAAGTTGTTTTTTTTAAACTAACTTGTGCAAGGAACTCCGTCGTCATGCGCCATTCGCGCTCTGCCGAACACTTTTGCCAACATACCTGCAATGTGTTTAAATATACATATATATATATACATATTTTTTTCTTCGAATTTTCATAATTTTCCTGTTTTTTTTTTCATACCAGGTTAGTCGTATAGTCATTATTTCCTTATTTTCCCCCCACCTTTCTTTTCGACTGTGCATAAAATTTATTCCATCTCCTCAGCCTGTGTCAATTACGCGATTTCTTTTTTTTTTCAGGCTCATATAATTCGTCGCATTGTGGTTGTACTAATAATAATAATAATAATATTATTATTATTAATGTCGCACAAATTTGACACTGCTGACCATGAGCATAACAACCCATCTTCAAGATGTATGAATAACATAGTTGTGGATATGGCGCCTTTGACCTATTATTTTCATTTTTATTTTAAATATGCTTAACGTAAGCTGAAGATTACTTCTTCCTGGTAGTAGGTCATTATCAAATTCGAGAGTAGTAGGAAGTTTGGAGGTAAAATATCAAAAAATCATTTTGCAAATTAGACATCTCAAAGTCAAATGGTCTTTCAGACTTTTCGTTCTAGGAAAAGGGGAAATATTCTCTTCCTCTTTTTATCTGATGGCGAGGAGATTAAAAAGGGCAGAAGGAGAGGAGAGAAGGCGGAAACTAATATGGAGATGGTTGGCGATCTGGAGTTTGTTGAGATAGGTCGAGATTTTGATGATGAGAGAAAGAGGAACAGAGATGGAGAGAGAGAGAGAGCAAGTTAGAGAAAGAGAGATAGCGAGTTAGAGAAAAAGAGACAGACAGAGAGAAAGAGAGAGGGACAGAGGAACATAGAAGGAGAGAGAGAGAAAGAGAGAGAGAAGGGGAGAGAGAGAAAGAGAGAGAGAAGGGGAGAGAGGCAGAGAGATAGAGAGATATATAGAGAGAAAATTATTCTTTTGGGCCGTTGCTTGACTCGTGTGATTCCAAGTCCCGAGAAGATAATCCCGAGTCCTTCGCTAGAGTTTTGCTTATCAGGATATTCGATTAAAAACGAGCACACATCGGCACAACGGCAGTGAGCGAGAGAGAGAGAGAGAGAAAATGAGAGAGTGTGAGAAAGAGAGAGAGTGAGAGAGAATAAGAGAGTGAGAGAGAGTGAGACATAGAGCACGAGAAGTGAATAGACAGTTAGGAAAAACAGGGGAAGAGAAGAAAGAGAGAGAAAGGAATGAGAGAGAGAGATTGAAATGGTTAGAGAAAACAGATAGTGGAGTATCCATATCGATTAGGTGCGCAAGGCGCAATAGCAGAAACCTCTAAAATCCCCTCTCAAAGTCTCCCCCCCCCCCCCCGATGTCTGAAATGGGAGTGAAGAAGAAAGGGAAGCCCAAGTCCAACCAGACTGCCAAGACCTTCGTTGTAGGAATGAAAAAAAAATTCAGAACAACTAACAATAACATATCGTCTGATATGAAATTAAAAGGGAGATCACAGAGGTTTAAGAACAAAAGATGCATTAGGACGAGGGAGAAAAGCGGTGAAAAGTCTTCCAAATCTTTCAAGCATTTTCTTTCCACAAATGCATGCAAGCTTTACCTATGTATTTACGAGAAAAAGAAACTACACGAAATCACCTTCCAACGTCTAGGTCTTGCTTTGTCTACGAACACGTGTTTCTTTAATCGATAGGGCTGAAATGTGACAGTTGGGTCTACGAACTACCTTGACTGAAAAGATAACCCGTTTTTCATAGCGATCGCAGGTTGCACTCTTATTGGGCCAGTGATCTACCCTGACCTGTAAAAAAAACCGCTTTTTCCTATCGATCGAGGCGGAAATGTGATATGATTCGGGGAGGGCTATTATCTACCCTGAAAATGTTATAGTATGGGGCCCGTGATCTACCCTGACCGATATGAATGGGGCCTATGATCTACCCTGACCAGAATGAAGGGGGGCAATGATCTAACCTGACCGGTATGAAGGGGGCCAACGATCTACCCTGACCGGTATGAAGGGGGCCTATGATCTACCCTGACCGGTATGAAGGGGGCCTATGATCTACCCTGACCGGTATGAAGGGGCCAAATATCTACCCTGACCGGTATGAAGGGGTCGTTGGCGGACGAGCAGAGGCAGTCGTCGACGGTGAACTGCGCGGCGAGGTCGGTGTAGCGCGAGTAGCGCACCATGTCCTCGAGCGGGATCTCGACCTCGTAGCAGTGGTTGCTCTCATTCTCGCTTTGCATCGTCGCTTAGCGAGGTCGTCTCTTCTTCTGCTCTCCTGTCTTGTCGTTCTCCAATGAAATCTGGAAAAAGATGGAATTCGTTATTTAATTTTATTATTATGCTGACACGTTTACAAATGTATGAGTAAATCAATCAATTGGTGACGATTCCTGAAGATAACTGTATGTAATATAATCTCTAATTTCTTTTCACAAATAGTAGCTAAACATGCAGCTGGAATGCATACATATGTATGCATAGTACATTCTTTTTCCTGCTCTCTTTCTCTCCTATTACGCTCTCTCTCCCTCTTTCTCTCTCTCTTTCTCTCTCTCTCCCTCTGCTCTCTCATATTTCTCTAATGGTCTCGCCCTTACTCTTTTCTCTCTCCTCTCTTCTCTCTTTTCTCTTTTTCATCTTCTTCTTTCTCTCTCCTCTCCCCTCTCTCACTCCCTTTCTCTTTATCTCTTGAGGCTGTCATTACCAGAAATGGAACAAATGGAATCGCGGATTAAAGTCGTTGGTTCCTGTCACGAAAGGCAGTGAGGCAAATTACAGAATGTACTTGAAGGACAAAAACTGAAACAATCTCATTATAGCCTGCAGATTAATATTTCTCAATCAATGTTGTTCCTTACATGCAATCAATACGTAGACATTAAAGAAATTATTAAAGTTAAGGAAATTATTTGTTTAAATGGATGAAGACTTCTAACAAAGTGATAATCAATAAGTTTAATCAAATAAGCGAATCGTGATATGTAATCGATAATATAGATTCAAGCCGAACATGGAAGTCTAAAAGAGAAGCGATATTATTCTTCTTTTCATTTTTTTTTCGCCAGTCAATCGTCGATATCTACTGGAAGAAGGACATGTCGTTCTTCCTTCTTCTTCTTCTTAATTAAAAAAAATATATGTGTATATAATGCCGACGGCACTGGAGATAGTCAACACCTATGTATGTACGTACTCCTGCCAGGGATCTACAAGCGGCAGACAGGAGAGGATTCAGTGTGGTAGTGGGGCGTTCTGTGGGGCTTCCCCCGGCAGTGGCAGGTGGGGCGAGGCACGCGGATGGAGTCTAGTAGGAGTTATTGGACGGTTGCATAGGAGCAATGAGAGGGAGAGGGAGGAGAGAGAGAGAGAGAGGGAGAGAGAGATAGAGAGAAACAGGGAAAGAGGGAGAAATAGAGAAAGAGAGAGAGAGGGAAAGAGGGAGAAATAGAGAAAGAGAGAGAGAGACCTACAAAGAGAGAAAGAGAGAGAGAGAAAGTGAGAGAGAGAGAGAGTAAGAGAGAGAGAGAGAAAGTGAGAGAGAGCGAGAGTGGGACGGAGCAGACATCTCTTCACACTTTCCGTTCTGTTATCTGCGCGAAAATGTTACTCTCTCTCTCTCTCTCTCTCTCTCTTTTTCTCGCTCTCCCTCTTTCTCTCCCTCTTTCACTCTCTCTCCCTATTTCTCTCTCTCTCTCTCTCTCTCTCTCCTTCGAATCTCGATGTCGACAACGTGATTGGCAGAAGAGGAGATTAGCGGAAGGAAGGCTGGGAGGAGTGCCAGGGAGGCAATCTGAACACGGCGGACACAGCTGGGGGTGATATTAAAAGTGGAGAGAGAGGGAGAGAGAGAGACAGAAAGAGAGAGAGAGGGAGAGAGGGAGAGCGAGAGAGTGAGAGACAGGAAGAAAGTAAGGATATAGGGTACGGTGATAGAGAGTTATGGCGCGAGAAAGTTGAGAGCAGAGAAAATTGCTCTGGCCGAGACGGTGAGAGAGAGATTTTGACTCACAGTAGAACTTTGGAAAATTAGACAACAGAGTATTTAATCGTTGGAGCCCTGAGTGGTTGACACATCTAAGCACATGGGGAGAGAGATTGCGAACATTGAGAGAAATAGTGAGAGAGAGAGAGGAAGAGAGAGTGAGAGAGAGAAAGAGAGTGAGAGAGTGTTAGAGTGAGAGAGAGAGGAATAGAGAGAGTGAGAGAGGAAGAGAGAGAGAAAGAGAGTGAAAGTGAGGCAACGAGACAAAGAGGCAGAGGGTATGAAAAAAAAACATGAAATGTCCCGACCATGTCCGAAGCTCGAAAGACAGCTCCTTTCGGTAGTTAATGTTTGGATTTCATTTCTGTTAATTTTCTCTCTCTCTCGTTCTCTCTCACTCTCTCTCTCACGCTCTTTCTCTCACGCTCTCTCCGTCTTTCTCTCTCATTGTAAATATCTCTAACCCCTTTATAATCTCAATTCAATTATGATATGGCACAGAGTAACTCCCTCTGATTTAATCCTGGAAAGTGACTTTATGAATGGAGAAGTTTCGCAGAAAGGTACATACTACTATTCGATGCAAGTGCGCTAAGATGGAGTATAAAAGAATAATAGAGAAGAAAAGAAAGTAGGAGAAGAGAGAGTGAGAAACAAGGAGACAAAGAAACAGCGACATAGAGAGATAGACAGGCATATACAGAGAGAGAGAGAGAGAGAGAGAAAGAGAGAGAGAGAGAGAGAGAGAGAGAGAGGGGGAGAGAGGGAGAGAGAACGAGAGGGGAAGGATGTACGAGCGACGATATTAATCGGCACGATAAGCAAGTATAAAAGAAGAAAAAGACTACTAATAATACATTATGAACCTCTCAATTGTTGAAGAAAGGTTTTTTTGTTCCATTGTTCAATAAACAGCAGGTGTGGTAAAGCGCATTGTTCTTCCAAGTCTGTATTGATATATGGCGAGAGTAAAATAGGGAGACCGAGGGAGAGAGAGAGGAGAGAGAGAGAGAGGAGAGAGAGAGAGAGGAGAGTGAGGAGAGAGAGAGAGAAGAGAGAGAGGAGAGTGAAAGAGAGACGGAGAGGATAGACAGAGAGAGCGAGAAGAGAGAGAGAGGAGAGAGAGAAGAGAGAGAGAGAGAGAAAGAGAGAGAGAGAGAGAGAGCGAGACAGAGTGAGACAGAGATAGCGCGAGGGAAAGAGACTGAGAGTTTCTACAAACTAGGCAAGTTTATAAAATAGCCAATGAAGAGAAATAAATGCTTTAGCGCAAGAATTGCTGCAGGAATAGCGGTGCGCAGTTAATAAAGTTCCTCCAATTATCGAAGTATTTCCGCTTCTCTAGAGTTGCTACAAGAAATGAGCATTTATTTGATTTTGAGCAATTACATTCTTCATCTCGGAACTTTTTTATTCTGATATCATTTAAGGGCATTCTGATTAAAGACCGAACGAGTAATAATAATATTACTAGTTTTCTTCTTACCATCACTTATCTGACGGACGCCCCGTTATATTTCAACTTGTTCGGAAAGAGTCGAACAAAATTTGTGAGAGTTATCAATGGAGACGATATTTGTAGTTATTTGTAGTTATGATATCTTTTAAATAGTAAATTACATGTTGGATAACGTTCAAGATTGTTAGCTTTATTATTCCGTCCTGTACTTTTGCATTAATTTCATTTATCGAGATATCAAAAAATTAAGAGACTTAGTGATTTGAAAGAATATACAAATTAAACATTTTCTTCCTCGTGGTAAACGAAAGAAAACGCTTTTTACTACCTTTCTCTCACCCAAATTTCATTCATAATATTTTATGCTATAAACAATTTACCTTTTTTACAATATAAACAATAAGTATATAGCAGAGAATGAGCGTAGAAGTAGTAGATAGTGAGAAAGGGAGAAGACAGATAGCAAGAGATATTGAGAAAGAAAGAAAACAAAGAGCGAGCGAGAGAGCGAGAGAGTGCAGAGAGTGCAGAGAAACACAAAAAGGTCACGACACCATTCCATGGAGAAGGTGATAAAGACGGAGATAAATATATCCGAAGACTACCTGCCACGTGAAATGTCTCCGTGACAGACGTCTGTCGCTTGCAAATGAGAATGGTTTCTTCTTTCTCTCTCTCTCTCGCTCCATCTCTCTCTCTCTCTCTTTCTTTCCTCTCTCTCGCTCTCTCTCTCTCTCTCTCTCTCTCTCTATCAGAGGTGAAGCTCAGGCTGTTGGGAGGGGGTGGATATGCGGATGGCAGGGAGGAGAGGCGCCGATACGGAAATGAGATCCTCTTCTACGCAGCACCTCAGGCACATCGGCCATCAAGGCTGTGAATCCCTTCAAGCTGCTTCTGTCTTCTGCCAGAGAGAGAGAGAGAGAGAGAGTGCGTAAGACAGGGAGAGAATTAGAGAGAGAGAGAGAGAAAGAGTGAGAACATAGAGACACTTGTACATGCATAGATGTTGGATATTGGCGCCTCCCCGGAAAGGCTTGCAGCATTCGTGAAGGATAAAAATAAAGAAAAAAAAGATAACTTAAAAGTCACCTCTGGCTGCACACGGAAATGTTAATAAATGTTAACAAGTACAAATGGAAAGGAAGCGATTTTTCAGAGTTTTCTAGCTTTCAGACGACTCGGATTAAAGAAATCCGAGCAGTGAACTCTACGCGCGGATCTTCCTGCTTAACGTGACATTTTAAAGGTACATATATGTAGCTAAGCAAATTATGTAAATTACTGTACCCCGCCTATTCAATGAGAGATGAATATGTATGTATGTATTAGGTGCAATAGAAGCGGAAGAGTAGGAGAGGGAGAGAGAGAGAGAGAGAAAGAGAGAGAGAGAAAGAGAGAGAGGGAGAGAGAGAGAAGAGAGAGAGAGGGAGAGAGAGGGAGAGGGAGAGAGAGGGAGAGAGAGAGAGAGAGCCTCAGAAGGCAGGCAAAAGTACCGGAAGTGTCCAGTAGCCAGAGGTGACTTGGAACGGAAGCGACATCCCGTCTCCATAACTTAATAGTTACTATAGGAGGAGAAGGTGAGGGAAAGAGAGAGAGAGAGAGAAAGAGGAGGAGAGAGAGAAACAGAGAGAGAGAGACAGTGAGAGAGGTTGAGAGAGCGAGGGAGAGAGAGGGAGAGAAGGAAAGAGAGGAGTGTTCAAAAGACAAACGAAATTATGCCTTATTTAGCCTGTTGTTAAGAATAATGCCCGTACGTCAGAAGTATGTAGTCGTTCTTGTGCTGGTAAATAGCGCAATAAATAGAATATTTTGCTGTTATTATGAACCAATTTCATTCTACTAACAATTAGGCTACAATATCTCGCACTAATAGTTGTCAGCTGTCTTCATCAGCTGGTATGCAAAAAGGCAATATTTCATGAGCATATTGAAAAATACTTTGTTATTGCTGACAGCAGGTGAGCTACCAGGCATAGTCTCGGTGCCCATGGAAATTCATAACAATTTAAGCCGTATCTAAATAAGTATACATATTAAATAATTTTGTAAAAAGAAAAAAAAGCAAAAAATCTCTGAGCTCAATGAGAGAAGCAAAATTGGACGAATACTTGTACAATTTCTTCCTTCCGATTGGTGAGAAAGAAAAGATTTCGCTTATTTTTTTATTTGGAACTTGCATGCAAATGAGCATTCCTATTCCTTTGCATGTACATACCGTATTTTCTCTATTAGTGCCCCTCCCTCTATTAGAACCCCCCCCCCTCTAATAGTGCCCCCCTCTCGCGAGGGTATTGAAAAATAGTGCCCCCGGGGGCACTAATAGAGAAAATACGGTACATAGTAAATAGAAACAAGTGAGAGAGAAAAATGATTGTAAAATATAGAAACTATAAAGGTATCCCCCGTCATCAATGAGCAGAATCAATTCTATTCGCATGAAATCCACTGCGAAGGAATTCTGGCTAGATAGAATTCATACTTTTCAAAATCAGTGCAGTCGCAGAGATCGCGTGAAATCCGGAAATCATCTTTCTACTTGAAATAACAAAGAACTCTGAAATTCAAAGTACGAGGATTTTACGTTTTTTTTTTAAAAATTTTCTTCAATTCCTAACCACGTGCAAATTCTCATTGTCACCGACGGCAGTTGTGTTATGGCAAATTGAAAAAAAAAATGTTCATTCTCTTCTCATATCATTGCTCTCGCGGTGTCTCACTCATCTGGCCTTTCTTTTAAAAAATTCATTAAAAAAGTATTTCATTTTGAGCAATTTTGTCATTCATCTTTTTTTTTCAAATGTTATGACTGACATGTCCTGTCATAACATTTGAAGGCGCATGGCAAACGAGAGGAAAATTGCAGTGTCTGTTAAAGTAGAATAAATCCCGGCGCGCGCGGCTTTGGCCATGCGATTCACCGTTATCCTCTTAAATATCCCCTCTTAAATCCCACTATTACATCATGACCCTCTCTTCATTTTCCTTTTACATTCCCCTTCACTCTTGACATTGGTAAAACTTTTCGTTAATGTCTTTTGCTACTATTGATGTAGTTGCCAATAATTCCTCATCCTGTCTGTCTCTGCCTATCTCTCTCTCTCTTGCTCTATCTCTCTCTTTTTCTACATCTCTTTCTGTCTCTCTTTCACCTTCTCTCTCACAATCAGTCGTTATCTGTCAACTCTCTCCAACTTTCCCGCCCTCCTTTCATACCAGCTCCATCGGTCTCCCAATTTATCTCTCTCTCTCTCTCTCTCTCTCTCTCTCTCTCTCTCTCTCTCTCTCTCTCTCTCTCTCTCTCTCCCTTTCTCTCTCTCTCTCTCTCTCTCTCTCTCTCTCTCTTCTCTCTCTCCCATTCTCTCTCTCTCTCTCTCTCTCTCTCTCTCTCTCTACTCTCACTCGCCTTCTCTCTCATGATCTGCTTGTTTGCTCCTAGAGTCTCTTTGGAATGGTCTGCACAACGAAAAGCGCAAGGCGACTCCTTCTCCTACCAGGAAAAAAAACACGAAAATGACAGTGCTACAGAGTGTACTGAGTTCGATAACTTTGCTAGTATACCACGAGGTTCGGAATTTTCTGTGTTTCCCTCTCTCTTACTCTCTCTCTCTCTCTCTCTCTCTCTTTCTCTCTTTCCCTATTTATCGCTCTCTATTTCTTTTTCTTGTATCTCCTCTCTCGCTCTCTACTTCTCTCAATCTCCTGTCAACCTTTTTTTTCTATCTTCCTGATCTATTCTCTTTCTCTTCTCTCTCTACACTCTATATAACACATAATCCCTCTGCTTCTCTCGCTACCTCTCCAATCTCTCGTATTTCCTCAGTGGAAGCAACTATAATAATCGGCAACGCAAACAAATAGAAAATAGGGCAGAGAGGGTCCACGTTCTCGAAATCCTTGCCAATATCTGGTTCTGCTGAGTTTGCCTTTTTTCACCTCATTTTAAGAGAAATATTTTTTAAAGGTTTCATAGATAAACAATTTAAATTTAAATATATGTAATGAAGAGTAAAAAAAAAGCCAACCATCCAACTAAGCCAAGAGTTTAAAAAGCATGCTCAATTATACTGCTCGACGCTAGGGCACATTCCGATCATAATTAAAAATCACATCATACTTTCAATGTTTTTCCTTTCATCATACCCTCTCTCTCTCTCTCTCTTTCTCAATCTCTCACTTTCTCTCTCTCTTTCTCTCCCTCCCTTTCTCTTTCTTTTCTCTCACATATTTTTCGCTCGCACCTCTCTCTGCCGCTGGTTCTCTGTATCGTGTCTTTTTCTTCCTTTTTCTCATTATTGTTATCGCCCTCTCTCTCTCTCTGCCTCTCTCTCTCTCATTCGCTCTCACTCTCTTTCTCCGCTCTCTCGCTCTCTCTCTCTCTCTCTCTCTCTCTCTTTCTCTCGCACCTCTTTTGTCATGCTTGTTCACGGATTCGCATATAATATGTATGTATGTAGCTTCTGCTCAAATCTAATCACTTAAAGGGGGCGTTTCGGATGATTTATTGATTTTGAAGTCTCTGATTAGATTTCTCTCTACTTTTCCATGTCCATGCACTGTCCAAATCTTTTTGCATTCTCAGCTTTTCCCGGTTCACGTACCCATGCGCATATTGTTTTCTCTGTCTATGATTCTTGATTTCTCGTTCTTCTCTCTCTCTGTATCTTTCTCTCTAGCTCGCTTCTCACCTTCTCTCATTGCTCTCTCTCCCTCTACCTCTCTCGCTCATTCTCCCTCTCTCTCTCTCTCTCTCTCTCTCTCTCTCTCTTTCCTCCTCATTCTCTCCCTCATTAATCTCTGATCCTGTGTGATAACATGTCAAATGATATCAGTCGTCCTACCTGTGTCTTACCACTGAGCACTTTCCGCTTTTTTGATGCAGCACACGAGTGGCAAGACACTCTCGAGAATTCAATGAATTTCTGGACGAGCAATTTTTTATTTATTTTTTACTTACTTCTTTTTTTCCTGTTAATCTAGCAAACAACAAGAAATGTGTTTAACGATATATTCATTAATTTAATTTATTTAATTAAAAAAACCATGGAAGGGGTGGAACAAATTTAGTTGCAAATCTTCAAGAATGAAAAATCAAGCAGCCCTCACAATGAGCGCCTTTTCCCAGTAAAATTAACAATGCGCCTGGATACTTTTCATTAAACATGTTTTTACTATCAAAATTAAAAAAAAATTCTCTCGTGGGAAAGGGCCATCTTGAACCTTACAGAGAAACTCACTCTCTAAATAAGTAATAAACAATTTGCCCAGTATCTCGGTCAGATCACAGAAGGAAAAGTGGAAACTGAGAGAGAGGCAGAGAGAGAGAGAGAGAGAGAGAGAGAGAGAGAGATAAAGTGAGCGATGAAGAGACAGAGGGCGATAGAGAGAGAGAGAGAGAGAGAGAGAGACAGAGAGCTAAAGCTTGCCGTGTGTGCCTGTCTTCATTATACTATATTATATAACAGTCTGCGTCCTTCATTTGTAGCCTCTTCATCTGTTTATTTATCTGGATTGGTTACACTTTCCCAGATATGCTTCCGTACTCTCTGCGTTTGTTTTACTCAATCAATTCGCCAATCTGGCTTTTATTCTCATTCTCTCCGTCTCTCTCTCCCACTCTCTCTTTGTCTCTCTCTCTCCGTCTCTCTCTCGCGCGCGCTCACTCTCTTTATCTTTATCTCTCTCTCTCATTCTCTCCCTCATTGTCTCTATTTCTTTCGTTCTTGCTCAGTCTATCTCAACATTTCTCTCGCCTTCCAGCCTCGCTCAATGGGCGGCAATGCCAATGGGTCCACTGCATCGGATGCACCGTTCAAGTCGCGCGCCTCGTCGACCGGGTCCCGCGGCGATTCGCCTGATTCAGGGACGGCGGCTACGGTGGCTGCTCCCTCGCGGACCCATAAGATGGGCCTTTTTGGAGCCATCTCATATATTGTCGGAAACATTGTCGGCTCCGGTCTCTTCATTACACCCTCCGGGATTTACAAGTAATTTTTCGAAAATAATAATATTGAGATTGCTAGGGAATTACTTACAATTAACTAAACGATAGAAAAAAATGAATGTATTATTATTTCCGAAAATATTTGGCCGTTCGGTCTTACAGAAAATAGTCAAAATTCTTTTTTTATTCCAGCTACGCATACCGCTCTCTTCCTCTCTTTCCTTCTCTCTAACTCTTTCTCTGTCTCTTGTTTTTTCTACTTCCTCTCTCTCTCTCTTTCTCTCTCTCTCTTTCTCTCTCTCTCTTTCTCTCTCTCTCTCTCTCTCTCTTCCCCTCTCTCTCCCCTCAGGCAAGTCGGCTCGGTCGGCTTCTCCCTTGTGATCTGGGCGGTGGGCGGGCTGATCGCGATGCTCGGCTCGTTCTGCTACGTTGAACTCGGCACGAGCATCCGGCGCTCCGGCGCCGACTTTGCCTACATCTGCTATGTCAAGTGGTTCGTTCTCTTTCTATCTCTCGCTCTCTCTCTCTCTCAATCTCTTCCTCTCATTCTCTACCTCTCTCTCTCTCCCTCCCTCTCTCTTCTCTCTCTCTCTCCTTTTTCTCTCTATCTCCATCTCTCTCTCCCTCTCTTTCTCTCTCTTTCTCTCGTTCTCTGTCTCCCTCTCTCTTCTCTCTCTCCCTTTTTCTCTCTATCTCCCTCTCTCCCCCTCTCTCTCTCCATCTCTCTCTCTCCCTCTCTCTTTCTCTCTCTCTCTCTCTCCATCTCTCTCTCTCCCTTTCTCTCTCTCTCTCTCTCTCTCTCTCTCTCTCTCCCAGGTATCCGATCGCGTTCGCGTTCATGTGCTGCGGCTGCCTGATCCAGTACCCGGCAACTCTGGCCATTCAAGCGGAAACCTTCGCCGAGTACGTCTTCGAGGGCGCCGGCTTCCGTCTCTGCGACCCTTCCTCTACTTATTATGCGAAGAAACTCACCGGCTTCGCTCTAATATGTCAGCGCTTTTATTTTCTATTTTTTTTTTACAAATTATAATTTTATCTATTCATTTATTTTTTTTATATAATAAGAATAAATAAGTCGCCTTCGCTGTAATATGTCATACCTTTTCGACCTTTCTTCTCCTTCTTCTACTCTTCTCTTTGCTAGACAATTTATAATTAACTTATAATTATATTTATTCTTGTTAAATTCAAACCGTCTTCGCACTCATCTCTACTTTTAATTAAATACATATGGGTATCCAGATAAATGTATTCTTTCCTTAATTTTTCATAAATTTCTGTATTACTATGTACAAAAAAAAGTACACATTCTAAACTGTAAGTATTTATAAAACAAAATTGTTGCATTTATTCTACTTCTTTTCATTCTGATTTGACAGTTACGTATTTGCAATCTCAACACTGTAAACGTGTACAAGTAGTTGTATGCTGTTAAGCTGTCAGCGGCAGCTGCAACTTTGATGGCTTTGTTCTTATAGTCGCTGAATTGCCTGTCATCCCGTCATCAATGTGCTTTGATATTGACAGCTTTGTCGTCCACACAATCAGGGCTTCCCGCAATAGTTTGATACATATTTTGCCAATCGTGGAAAAGGGAATTAAGACACCTTTCCTATGATTCGATGATAGGTGGACTCATTCATACATATCGTTTTAAAAAGTAAAACCACAACATTTCTCGGCATCCTTTCTTCTTTTTAAATTTATTTAACGCGTTTTAAAGCGTTAAATAAATTTAACAGCTTAGGGGACCTCCAGGCTAAACGAAAAGAAGATATGTTATACAGTTTTTAATGCTCTACAATCTGAGATATAGTACCCAAAACGTTTTGAGTATAAGGTATTCAACGGTCAAATTGAAATATTTAAAATAATTTTTCGATATGAAAATAAAATATTTTCGAAAGACATTTAAAGGTCTCTTGTTTAGAATTCGACGGGGATGCCAATAAAAAAAAAAAGAAAATAGAAAAATATTGCTATTAAAGAAAGTTATGGCGAATTAGACTTTTTCCTTACTTTTTCATGCCTACCCAAGGAAAAAAATTTTATAACAAAATTGATCTACTAATTTTCCTTACAGTGAGTATGGGCACCCCTAATTAAATTTTGGATAACTTAATCGGAAATTTTTGCGCCGGGGCAGGTCCCCATTGAGGGCAGCTTGATCCTTACAGAGAGGCTCTCTTAACTCCTACGATCAAATATAGTTTGGCGGAGAACAAAGAATATCAGGAGAGAGAGAGAGAGAGAAAAATCAGATAAAAATATTGACACAACTTCTTCTTCTGTGCTCATTTTCAACTCCTCTCTCCCTCTCTCTAGTTTCTATATATCCCGCTTTTTCCAGAGCTGTCTAATTTTCTTCCCTATACTAATAACATCACATGTATATGTACGTCTTACATAATTAAATTACTCTCTAATAATAATATAATTTAGCGCTATGTCACATCTCATGCCGAGGTATCGCCTGATCACTTTTTTTGTTGTAGTACCATTGTAGAGACTCTCTCGTGGCTCTTATCAATAAGCATTCCACACTATTATTGGGAAATGTAGCTACGCGACGGTTTTCTACGGAATTTTTCAACGGAACTGCTATGGAACTGCATCAAATGGGCACGAAAATTGACCAAATAAAATAGTACCAGATACGAGTTAATAGCTTGTCATGAAAACATTCCACTTTTATCAGCAGAAAATTAAAATCTCTCTCTCTCTCTCTCTTCTTTCTCTATCTCTCGCTCTCGTTCTCGCTCTCTATCTCATTCTCGCTCTCCTTCTTTACTCTCTCTCTCTCTCTCTCCAGGGTTGCTGCTGTTCCTCAACTTCTTCTCTCTGAAGACCTTCGTCGCCCGCTTCAACATCATCGCCTCGATTGCCAAGATCGCCGCGACTCTCATGGTCATTGTCATCGGCTTCTACTTTCTCATCTTCAAAGGTACTCCTCTCTCCCTATCTCTCTCTCTCTCTCTCTCTCTCTCTCTCTCTCTCTCTCTCTTCCCTCGCTCTCTCTAACTCTTTCTGCCTCTCTCTCTCTCTCTCTCTCTCCTGTTCTCCTATTCCGTTGTTTCATCGTTCACTCTTCATTTTTCTCCCCTATCTCTCTTTCACTGCTTTCCTGATTTTTTCTCTATACCCTCACTTTTACACATTTGTCGTGTAGATGGAGATATCTCACGTAGAAGATTATCATATCTTCCCATTTATGCACTTGTCCCTCTGCCCTCACGAAAGTACACCATCTCTCAGCCGTATATAAGTCGTCTTTTCAAAATTGTCTTCTCCTCGTCTCCACCCATGTTCGTGCACTCCATTGTTGCCTTAGCGAGCAACTTCTATATTTACTTTCTCCTTAGAGTATCCCTCTCAAATTCCAGGCTGGACCCAGAATCTGGCGGATCCTTTCAATTGGGAGAAGTCAACGATCACCGCAGGGAGTACTGTAACGGCACTCTTCGCCGGCCTCTACTCTTATGACGGATGGGACATTCTCAACTTTGGAGCAGAGGAGATCGAGCGGCCGAAGAGGTGGGCAGCATTTCTCAGTCAAGAAAGAGAGAGAGAGAGAGAGAGAGAGAGAGAGAGAGAAGAGAGAGAAAGAGAAAGAAAGAGAGAGAGAGAGAAAGAAAGAGAGAGAGAGAGAAAGAAAGAGAGAGAGAGAGAGAATAGATGGAGAAAAAAAGAGAGAGAGAGAGAGAGAGAGAGAGACAGATACAGGGAATAGATAGAGATAAAGAGAGAGACTTTATGGGGTTCAAAAATTAATGGAAGGCATGAAGGCACATGAAACGCGAAGGGGGTTTCCTCATGCAAATAGAAAGAGGTTGTAAAATGAGCGGCCTAAAAATGCTGCTTTCCTGCTTAATCTCCACTGATCAGAGTGCAGAAAGAATGTGTAGCTTGCACTTTGTACCCTTTTTGCTCCACTTTTCTGCGATGGCATCTGCTCTTCGATCCGTAACAATAAGTATGAACTATAAAAGAGACAACGCACGCATCAATGTTGCAAGGAAGATATAGTAGTTGCGGGCAGAGTGAACTTCCTACGCACGGCGCAGACAGCTCCTCATTGCCCGCACTATGATAGTACGCGGCTCTTGGGTTGCACCGAATAACAACAAAAACACAAAGGCAAGCACTACGAGACTTGAAGGAAGAATGAGCCGGTCATCTGTGAATTGTTGAGTCATCTCCAAGGCAATTTATGAAATCTGATGGAACAACATACATACATACATAATACATACCTTAAAAATTTTTTAATGAAGTATCCTACGTCCGACGCTACATTCCTCTCTCTCTCCCTCCCTTTGTTTTGTCTCTCACTTTCTCTGATTACTTCTCCATTATCTCTTCTCTCATCTTTTAAATTTGAATTTCCCGCCAGTTACATATTATTCCTTTCAGGACGATGCCTCTGGCCATAGTGATCGGCATGACCATGATCGCGGCCATCTACGTCGCCGTGAATGTCGCCTACTTTGTCGTCCTTGACGCCGAGAGCTTCGCGACTTCGCCGGCGGTCGCGCAGGTAAAACTTTTTTTTTTTTAAATTTTGCGCCATTTTTTTCATTTTGAATTTTTTCTTTTGATCTTTAATTTCAGTAAAAATTCTTTAAAAGCCCTTTTAATCCGAGTTTTTTTTTTGTTGTTGTTGTCAAGTTACAATGCAAACTTGTCTCATTCCATGTTGTTCTTTAGATAAAGGGGGGAAAATGTTAATGTATTTAATCTTTTAAATCTTAAAAAAATTTATGTTACTTTTTGCACGTAGACATTCGCCGCGAAGACCCTGGGCGGCGCGCAGGTCATCATTCCGATCTTTGTCGCGCTCCTCTTGATCGGCTCGCTCAACTCGACCATGTTCTCGGCGAGCAGGTACCTGTCTGCCTTATTCAACTCTCTCTCTCTCTCTCTCTCTCTTTCTCTCCCTCTTTCTCTCTCTCACTCTCTCACTCTCTCACCCTCTCACTCTCTTACTCTCTCACTCTCTCACTCTCTCTACTCTTCATAATCACACAAATCTTCCAAAGCTTCCAAAACGCTCACGGTCTAGAACCCTGACCTCTGGCTTGCTACCACCCACTCACTACCACTACACCAACCCAGGTACCTGCAAGCTGCTGGTCGCCGCGGACACATGCCTCGCTTCCTCGCCGGCATTCATCCTGCTTCTGACTCTCCACGTGCCGCTCTCTTCGTGCACGTCCTCCTTGGGATGGCCTTCTCCTTTGCTGGCGACCTGGACACGCTCATCAGCTATGCTTCTTTCGTCATGTGGAGTCAGCGAGCGATCACCATGACGGCGCTGCTGTACATTCGACTGTGGTTGGTTGTAGTTATCTTTTTGTACTCTCTCTTGTATTTGCTCAAGGTTATCGCGATAACAAAACCAAGGCACTAAGTAAAACAAAAATGACAATAGTCTTTGATTGCACCAGGAGTCGAACCCTCAAGCCTTCGCATTGGAGAGAGCTAACATACCGACTGCGCCATGAGTGTGAGCCATGAGTGTGCCATGAGTGCCATGAGTGACTGCACCATGTGCCTCTTAAGCCCTGGAATATTTCCCCCTATCTCTCTCTGTCTCTCTCTCTCCATCTCTCTCTCTATCTCCATACCTATATCTCTCCTCTCTCTCCCTCTTTCTCTCTCTCTCTCTCTACCTTCAGGCACCTGCCCGTTCATCCTGACGGCATGCGCATGCCGCTCGTGATGCTCGTCCTCTTCGGCGTGATCTGCGCCGGTCTCATCATCGTGAACATCATCACCGACTTCGAGACGGCTGTCGTCAGTCTCGCGATGCTTGCCGGTACGAGAAATCACCCGCCTTTTATCGATCGATAATTTTTCTGAGAAAAATATATACGACAAGCATAAAATGTTTCAACATACAGTATGCAAATAAATAATTTGTTAGATACCGGATTGCATGCTTTAATGTTTACTGAATTTCATAATTAAAATTTTAAAAAAATTTAATAAAAAAATAAAATTCATTCACTATTGTTGGCCCTGTTCAGGCGGGCTTCTCTTTTTCTTCGTCTTTCTCTTTCGCCGTGCGCTCCACTCATTCGCTGTGTATCGACGAGTGACTTGCTATCTAAATGGTAGATATCTAATTTGCATATTTATAAATAATTTATATTTCTTATTTTCACATTATAATATACATAGCATGAAAATAAATGCTTGCCAGCTCGATATCCTTGTTGAATTCACTTTTTTTCCTTAGTTTTTTCTTTTTTATTTATTACTAATGATTAAATGAAAAGTCTAAGGTAAGAGATAATTGTTAACTTCTAGCTTCCTCTCTTTGCACAGACACGACGACATGCTTCATGCAGATCATCTTCAACATTGTGCCAGATGAGCAGCCAGATGACGACGATGAGTACGTGTCGCCACGACCGACGACGAACGATAAGGTATTGGGAAGCCTCCGCCTCCTGGCTTATCGGATGCCCCGCCTCCTCGCTTATCGGAAGCCCCGCCCCCAAGCTTAGAGCCGTAGGAAAAACAGAGCGATGGCTCAAACACACACACCCAGATCTCTCTTACGGGAAGCTCAAAGACAATGAAGGGGTTGTCTTCGATGAATGTTGTCTAGATGCAACCTTTCAAGACAATCTTCTTCATGGCCGAGGTACACATACACAAAGAGAGAACTTTGTTACGCGGGATGTCACAATTCTATTTGTTATTTGTTATTTGTCACAGCGTTGTGCCTATTTCGTACCAGTGCGCATATAACATTTACTTACGACAAGCTTGACCGAGTACTGCTAATTGTAAGTGTGACCACTTGCATGCTGCTGCGCAGAACAACAAAAGAAACGCCTGTTAATTGCCTCCCTGTTTGCGGGCACAGCGATACCGGTTCATTTTTCGCTGACATCAGCGAAACCGTTTCGCATGTTGGTACAGCAAAAGGTGTTCGTAAACAACATATGGACTTTATCCGCTCTCTCTCTCTCTCTTTCTCTCTCTCTCTCTTTCCCTCTCTCTCTCTCTATCTCTCTCTCTCTCTCTCTCTCTCTCTCTCTCTTTCTGCTCAATATCTGTATATCTGTTCAGGTGCACCCTGTTGTCGTGTTGAAGAATCCAAGCTTTGCCGAGCAGCGAAGTCTCTCTGCTTCCACATGCGATTCTCCACCTTCGCTTCGACACCGCGCCACCGTCGAGAGATACTGAAGACAGTGACAATTGGTACCGTAACCCAGAATACCGTAACCCAAAGTAACATTGACTACCGTATCCTAACGTATCTCCTACAGGCTGCAGTACTCCTGATATGCATGCATTCGAAAGACATAAAGACTAGGCATTTTCAAATACATTTAACAAAAAAATATATGAAGAATTGCTTGGGTTTGGCTTCCTCGAAACGGGCATACACTTTTCAGTTTATTTTAATATTTAGCAAAAATAGCCAATTTTGACATTAGGCTTAATAATATTTGTACTTTCATATTATTTGAATAGGTAATTAGGACGCAGTCTATTGCATATAAATTGATTTATACTTCTACATGTACATACATAGCTACCTTTTGAGTCTATAGAGTTTCACTTTAGCCTCGTCTCTTCCCTCCCTTGAACCCTTCTTGCACTCACTCTCGATGTCTTCTCCTCTTTTTCTAATCTTTCGATGGACTTTTCGTTGCCGTAAAAGGTTTTTTCTTCTCTTTCTTTCCACTTCCTCTTTCCACTCTCATCACAACATACATACGTGTACATTATTGCTCCTCTGCGGAAAGTTTTTTTCTAGCTCAAAAATGTCGTGATTTTTTCTCTGTTATATGTGTAAGCTCACTTTTTATTCCAGTATTTTTTTAATACAAATACATTCTTTCTTACAAGAATAAAGTTACTTACACTACATTTGTATATATCATAGACGTGACAAAAAAATTATTCTCAAGCTGATATGCGGAGGCTTTTGGATTAGTATGGGGGAGATCCGCAGCAACGATATTTGCTAGTAACCGGCAATGGATGTAGCATATGGCAAGATGTACTACATATTGATGGATCGAAAGAAGTTTGTATACTTACAGAAAGTGCATACTTCATACGGTAAGAATGACACTAGAACGTGACTATTAGTAGATTTTATATGTACATTTAAATATGCATGATTTAAAGGCGCATTCGAGTTCGAAAGATTCGCGAAGGACGTCGCATCTTTCCAGGGGAAATCTGAATTAATGTGCATTTTAATATTTGACAATTATTATTGTTTTTTGTTAGTGATATAGAAATTAGACTCTTTGTTTTATCACTGATCTCTGATATATCTTTTATCTCTGACACTTGTTTTCGGAACAATAGGGAACGCTTGGCCTTGAGTTCATTAGAATGATCTTCGTTTTCGGAACAATAGGGAACGCTTGGCCTTGAGTTCATTAGAATGATTGAGAATCGTTCGCTTTCGTTGAGGAAGGAAGAGAGAAAATGAGCGTCAGTGTTGCCCACTTGTTTACGTTTTCGCCAACTTGGTGATATTCACTAAATGCGAACGACTGTAAGAATTCATCTTTGGTCTACTTACGAAACATTAAAGAAAGATCAGGCGGATTTATGCATATTATGCATGTATCTTATCTAGCTAATTTAATTCTGACATTGCTACTTACCAATATATGTGCACATGTATATAATACTTTTAAGTAGTAATACCAAACTTGTTTAGTTAATTAGGTATGTTACATATTTACTTTATTTTTTAATTTATGTATATATTTTAATGTTATAGTAAGTTGTAATGAAATACGACCGAAAACGCACTCTCGTCTTGAAGAAGGTGTCATCGAAAGTGCCGTCGGTGTAGTCAACGTCAATCGGTACGCTGCGTGTGAAGCGGCGGCTTACTGTGTACTGAAATAACTTTTTAATACATTAAATATATACATATATTTTTTATTCATTTAGATTTATATATCATACATGTACATACATATGCTTGTCTTTCAAGCTCTTTAAACAAATAGCGTGAATATGCGAAGAAAATTAATTAGTTAGTAATTAATTAAGTAGCGCTTTCCTCACCAAATCATCGTAGACAACATCTGCGACCGCGATTGATGCCAGTGCAATGACGACAACGACGAGGAGTGGTACAGTGAATCGGCGGAAGAGTAGCATTTCCCTTTCCGAAAACGACACGCAAACGTGAGAGAGGATCGAGGAGTAAGGGACGCTTTTGGCTTTCCTCGTTTCCTTCCTTGCGTGGATTACCGTCTGCTGCTGATCACTTACGGGGGCTCTCTTAAAAAGGAGAGAGAGAGGGAGAGAGAGAGGGAGAGAGAGAGAGGGAGGGAGAGAGAGAGAGAGAGGGAGAGAGAGAGAGCGCGTTCTGCAAAAAGAATCTATGACTCATCTCTTCCTCGGAGAGATGACACCATCGTTGAGTTCAGCGAATGCGGGCATCTCTAATACCGGTTTTGCACCCAGTGGGGCTTTGCTTTTTTTAGAAGAAGAACAAAGTCGACGAAACGCGTAAAGATCCTTGTTGCGAGACGGATACCAAATCCTATTTCGTCATCGGCAGTTACATACATTCTTTCGTTGAGATGTACATGCAAGGCATTTGCACGAATAAGCCAGACGAGAGAAAAAAAGGGCGGAGGAAAACGGAAAGAAAAGGAGGCTGATATCAGAAGATAGCTTATCAAAGTGATAAAGTATCAATGTTCCTTTTTTCCTGGCATCATGTAGGGATACATAAAGGAAGCAAGCAAGTGGGCAACAAGAAGTATGCATGTACAATTTCAAGTGCTCGCTTACGTGAAAGGGCGCGTACTTTGTCATCTAATGGTTGTGGCCTATGGCAGAGGTTCAGAGGCTTTAAATGCGCATTAAAGGAGCAAGAGAATGGGCTTAAGAACCGATAACTAAGAATAGGGAGCTTCTTTTCTATTCGAGGGGAAGAAAGAAGGCACAAAAGGATCAGATGCGCAGCTTCACCGCGCAGACTTAAGTGGACTGTGCGACACTGATTGCTGATTTAATGGAGCCGGGAGAGAGGGAGAGGGGGAGAGGGGGAGAGGGGGAGAGGGGGAGAGGGGGAGAGGGGGAGAGGGGGAGAGGGGGAGAGGGAGAGAGGGTGAGAGAGAGAAAGAGAAATGAAAGAAAGAGAAATGGAAGAAAAAGAGAGAGTGAGTGAGTGTGTGAGAGAAAGCGAGAGAAACACCGACAGACATAGACACAAAACACGAGCGATAACCTGTCGTCTGTCTGTCTGTCTCTCTCTCTGTCTCTCTCTCTCTTTCTCTCTCTCTCTGTCTCTCTCTCTCTCTGCAAATTAAGCCGTGTGATCGCAAGGCCCTGCACGTGTCCGTGTCTGTGATGTCTCTTTGCATGATGGTCTGCACTTGTGACGATGATGAAAGTTGGGGGTGGAGGGGCGGGGCTTTGGGGGGAGGGTGAAGTGGACGAGAGAGGAGAGAGAGAGAGAGATAAGGCGAGAGAGAAGGAGAGAGAGAGACAGAGAGAGAGAGAGAGAGAGATAGAATGAAAGTGAGAGAGATAAAGGAGAGAGTGGAAGTGAGAGAGACAGATAGAGAGATGGGGAGAGAGCGAGATAGAGAGTGAGAAAGACGGAGAGAGGATGCGAACGTGAAAGAAAAATGAAGATCAGCATAAGTGCGACTCCTATGTCGCATGATGAACAGCTACATGCCGACACCGTCACGCCTGAGCCGGAAGTCATTAGTTGCTCTCTCGTTGTACTTCTTCCTCTCTCTCTCTCTCTCTCTCTCTCTCTCTTTTTCTCTCTCTTTCTCACTCTCCCCTCTGCTCTCTCTATCTCTCACTCTCTCTCACTCTCTCCGTCCCATTCGGTCTCTCTTTCTCTCTCTCTCACTAGTCTCCTCCTTGAAAATATCTCTTTTTCTCTCAAAATCTCGCGCTCTCTCTCTCAAAATCTCTCTTACTCTCTAAACACCGTCCGTCTTCCTCAAGTGTCGCGCGCAGTGAGTGGACAACTACCATATCCAACTTCCCAACTCCACCCGTAACCACCCCCGCCTTCAATTCTATGTTCTGCAGCAATGGCTCGCTCAACTGTGACGCGTTGCAGAAAGAGAGAACTGGCTGTTTTGTCTCTCGAGTTCTGATATCGGGAAAAGTGCATTCTTGTCACCACATATCATATGAATGTTTGGAATTTGAACTTGGAAAGAGAGAGAGAGAGAGAGAGAGAGAGAGAGAGAGAGAGCGAAAATCAGAAAGAGGAAGGAGATATGGAGAGACAATGAGAGAGATGAGGGAGATATGGAACGAAAATGAGAGAGAGAGATGAGGGAGATATGGAGAGAAAATGAGAGAGAAAGAGAAAGAATGAGAGATTGAGAGAAATTGGGAAAATAAGAGAGAAACGAGATTGAATATGGGGGAAAAATTGAGATATCAAATCGGATGCAGAAAAAGAGACATAAAGTGAAGGTCAAGGGTCACTATCAGGGACATGGCCTTTTCGTGCACAATTTATGAATGTATTTCTCCTGCTGCCGTAGATCAAGAGATCATGACATCATGAGGCCTTCCTTGTAGGCAAACTATTAGCAATTCTGGGTATATTTAACTTGGTTGGCTCGAGCGAAGAGTGACGAATGGAAAAAAAACACTTGCAGACTTGGATGTGGAGGAGATACATATGTATAATGTGAAATGATGCTAATTCGGGAGAAACATGGACTCGAAGAGAGCACAGAGATCAAATTGGAAGAGGGAAAGTATAGCTTACGGCTGTCTCCCATTTTTATAACCATACATATTAATTCGCTCTCGTCTTATTATTGCTGTTGTTTTTTTCTTACAATAATCAAAATAAGTAACATCTACTAAAACCACCGCATCCACACCCCAGGGAACCTTGAAAGAAGCTGCTCCGCCGTGTCGCGATCACAACAGTGAGGGAGCGAGAGAGCGGAGGAGAGAAAGACGACTTCTCTGCCTCGCCATCGGAAGACTCCCGCCACTTCATCATTGGCGAGATATTGGATGGCGCAGTGCTGCTGTTATCCTAAAACCAGCCGGACTAGTCTCATTTTATATTACCATATTGTAATTGTAATTGCAATTGTACATACATACATATGTACATGTAATTAGATAGAAGCCTGGTCCAAGTTTGAAATAAACAGAAGTGAGAAAGTGAGAAAATGACGCTTGACGCCTTCATTTTACGACAAATTGGCTCCCAAGGCGATTGTTGTAGTTGAACATTGAACAGACTTCTAGAACAGAATTGAACAGAAATTCCACACCTAACAATAAGTCGTTGTGTTCGCATAGGATGAAAAGATCACACTAATCGAGGGACTTACAAGAGATGCAGAGCCTTCAGCAGTATTCGTAGAGCATAGAGACACTGTATAAAAGTTGCTCATCGTCAGTAGTCCTGGGCTAAATACTTGGTTTACGTGAATATTTTATATTCTGGTGAAATAGAAAATAAAATTCTTCGGTTGAGAAACGATCATAGCATGCAGAAGATTAGTCAACCAATATCGCTTCTAGTTATGAATGTTGTTGCAAGAGGCTCCCCGTGAAATCCGTTAGGTCTGACCACTCGCAAAAGACCTAAAGATCTCTAAGGTCATTAGGTCTTTCTACCGTCTCGCCCCGAGCAATGAAACTTACATTAGGCTCAACTCTCTGCTCAACGGCATATGAAATTTCTTCTTTTTTTTCGATCGCAGGAACTTTGTCATTTCTATCAACCCTTTCTCTTGTTTTATTCAAAACGGCACCTTTTCAAGGTCGTTTCAATAAAATATGCCGAATTAATGGTGGAAATCATTTCCAACTCCATTGTGTGAGAAATATCGTCATTTCTACGCTGAGCACCGAGGCCAGCTGGTCGACTCCCTTCTTTCTCTACCCGCGCTCCTCCCCCTTCTGCTTCTTTCTCCCTCTTCTCTCTTCCTCCTTTCTCTGCTTCTCTGTCCACTTAGAGAGATGGACAACGCCAACGAAGAAAACTCCCCTTCTACTGAGGTCTCGTGCACTGTATTTGAAGAAGATAATGATTAGATGATGTCATTAGGAGAATTTCGAGAATATCTAGCGAAAAATTAAGTCTGTGTAGCCCCTGGCAACATTGATAACTAGAAGCGATACTGCTGCACGTAATGATCGTTGCTCAACCGATGAATTTTATTTTCTATTTCAGCAGAATATAAAATATTTCAAGTTCACCAAGTTCCTATTTGGAATGGCCAAGGGGTACTGAGCAACTTTTATATAGTGTCTCTATGCTCTACAAATATAAAATGAGACTGGTCCGGCTGGTTCTAGGATAGCAGTAGCACTACGGCATCCTATATCGCTACCGAGAAAGTGGCGGAGTCTTCCGAGGTCGAGGCAGAGAAGTCGTCTTTCTCCTCCGCTCTCGCCCTCCCTCACTGGGATCGCGACCCGGAACAGCTTCTCATATGCGTTCTGCACGAGCCGTTCAAGGTTCATGAACAGCCATTATTGATCGATAGATAACGTTTGTCAAATGATCAGGCTTGATTTTAACCAAAGATAGGCAGACATGCTTTCCATCCGTCTTGAAAGGAAGGGAGAGAAAGAGAGAGAGAGAGAGAGAGAGAGAGAGAGAGAAGGAAGAGAAAGAGAGAGAAAGAGAGAGAGAAGAGAGAGAGAGAGAGAGAGAAAGAGAGAGAGAATACATTTAATACTATAGGTGCGCACGCGCCAGGAGGCGTCTGTTCATCCGGTGACTGGCGAGGTTCTCTTCGTCGCAGAGACGCTCGTTCTCTCAGCCGACTCGCCGCCAACGATCGAATTTCGGGTTTGGCTCCTCGTAATTTGAAATAATTATTAAATAATTAAAATTTAATAATTGAAAATAAATTAAAAATTAATTTAAAGTAATTTAAAATAATTTTTTTTCCACCAGCCCGTCGATGCGATCAACGCCTCTGCCACTGAAGGCACGACGCCGTGTTCATCAACGAACTACACCGCTTTCGCCGGTGTCGGCGGACTTCTCATAAGACGCGTGACTGCATTCAATGTCGGTGGTTCTAGCCGGAGAAATGTAGAAGACATTTTGGAGGGAACACACACACACAAAAATTGTTTGAAACAATCATTGTTTTGGCGAAAAACTGAAACAATATCATTGTTTGATATGTCAAACAATGAAAAAATTGTTTGATATGTCAAACAATATTGTTTCAGTTTTACGCCGAAACAATGATTGTTTCAAACAATTTTTTTTTGACAGCGCGGCGTCAAGAGCCACGCCTTCATGAACATGGAGCATCAGCGCCACCAGTACGGCTGTCGAATCAGCGTGATTGGACTCGATGGAAGGTTTTTGCAGAAAAGTTCACCACTATATGCCGACGAAAAGTTTGAAATTTGCACTTTTGTGCACATACAAATAAGTAGACTAAATATTCAAAAAAAATTACTAATTGCATGCTTGAAGGGTCCGGCGCGCTTCGCAGTTCTCCATCAGGTGCGAGGTGGCCATCTTCAAGACAGGCAGTCGATTCAAGCATTGCGAGCGTATGCATCTCTTCATTGACGCCGAACCGCTCTGCGGCAACGAGTGGTTGGCGATTCATTAATTTTATTATTCAATTGGTAACAATATTTTACTTTGGCTAATTAAAAAAAATATATTAATTAATTAATCTTAAATCAATTTCTATGCTTTCAGCAAAGAACCACTCAGCTTGGAGAGTCAATTGACGCTGCGTGATGGATACACCACTTTTGACGAGAACATCAAAACTGCGTATCAGTCCAGTCGCTTCGACGTTCGAGCGATTCGTACGCCTTAGCCTCCTTCAGCCCTAATGACCTTAGAGAGCCTTAGAATTAGCCTCCTTCAGCCCTAATGACCTTAGAGAGCCTTACAATTAGCCTTCTTCAGCCCTAATGACCTTAGAGAGCCTTACAATTAGCCTTCTTCAGCCCTAATGACCTTAGAGAGCCTTACAATTAGCCTTCTTCAGCCCTAATGACCTTAGAGAGCCTTACAATTAGCCTTCTTCAGCCCTAATGACCTTAGAGAGCCTTACAATTAGCCTTCTTCAGCCCTAATGACCTTAGAGAGCCTTACAATTAGCCTTCTTCAGCCCTAATGACCTTAGAGAGCCTTACAATTAGCCTTCTTCAGCCCTAATGACCTTAGAGAGCCTTACAATTAGCCTTCTTCAGCCCTAATGACCTTAGAGAGCCTTACAATTAACCTTCTTCAGCCCTAATGACCTTAGAGAGCCTTACAATTAACCTTCTTCAGCCCTAATGACCTTAGAGAGCCTTACAATTAGCCTTCTTCAGCCCTAATGACCTTAGAGAGCCTTACAATTAGCCTTCTTCAGCCCTAATGACCTTAGAGAGCCTTACAATTAGCCTTCTTCAGCCCTAATGACCTTAGAGAGCCTTACAATTAGCCTTCTTCAGCCCTAATGACCTTAGAGAGCCTTACAATTAGCCTTCTTCAGCCCTAATGACCTTAGAGAGCCTTACAATTAGCCTTCTTCAGCCCTAATGACCTTAGAGAGCCTTACAATTAGCCTTCTTCAGCCCTAATGACCTTAGAGAGCCTTACAATTAGCCTTCTTCAGCCCTAATGACCTTAGAGAGCCTTACAATTAGCCTTCTTCAGCCCTAATGACCTTAGAGAGCCTTACAATTAGCCTTCTTCAGCCCTAATGACCTTAGAGAGCCTTACAATTAGCCTTCTTCAGCCCTAATGACCTTAGAGAGCCTTACAATTAGCCTTCTTCAGCCCTAATGACCTTAGAGAGCCTTACAATTAGCCTTCTTCAGCCCTAATGACCTTAGAGAGCCTTACAATTAGCCTTCTTCAGCCCTAATGACCTTAGAGAGCCTTACAATTAGCCTTCTTCAGCCCTAATGACCTTAGAGAGCCTTACAATTAGCCTTCTTCAGCCCTAATGACCTTACAGAGCCTTACAATTAACCTTCTTCAGCCCTAATGACCTTACAGAGCCTTACAATTAGCCTTCTTCAGCCCTAATGACCTTAGAGAGCCTTACAATTAACCTTCTTCAGCCCTAATGACCTTAGAGAGCCTTACAATTAGCCTTCTTCAGCCCTAATGACCTTAGAGAGCCTTACAATTAGCCTTCTTGAGCCCTAATGACCTTAGAGAGCCTTAGAATTAGCCTTCTTCATCCCTAATGGTCTTAGAGAGCCTTACAATTAGCCTTCTTCAGCCCTAATGACCTTACAGAGCCTTACAATTAACCTTCTTCAGCCCTAATGACCTTAGAGAGCCTTACAATTAGCCTTCTTCAGCCCTAATGACCTTAGAGAGCCTTACAATTAACCTTCTTCAGCCCTAATGACCTTAGAGAGCCTTACAATTAGCCTTCTTCAGCCCTAATGACCTTAGAGAGCCTTACAATTAGCCTTCTTGAGCCCTAATGACCTTAGAGAGCCTTAGAATTAGCCTTCTTCATCCTTAATGGTCTTAGAGAGCATTCGATCTTATGGTGGCTCCTACAGTTCGCTTCGCTCCTTCCGTCGCCCACCATAACCTTTGTTTGGAACCCCTCTCACCCAGATGCTCGCCCCCACAACCAGGCGTACTGTTTACGCCTTTATCGTCCGTGTCCATACAACTGTGCTCATGGGCAAAAACGGATCATTCGGAATACAAAGCCACAGCCACGACAGACGTATGCAAGCGCATACAGCAATGTTGCTATCTGCTATGCACAACCGTGCTTACAAGCAACCCGAAACAAACAATATACGTCAACGTGTACAAACATATGCACAGATATGTACAGAGGTCTCTATGTAATAAACAGTTAAGCATGACCTCTACAAGAACGGTATATACCTAAGCTTCCAAAAACGCAATATCGCTGCAAAAGTAACGGCCGGCCCAGAGCCAACTGAACTTACAAGAGGAGTTGCCTACGCTAACCGAATCGCCCGTCCAGAGCAGAGAAAACCATATGATATGCAGTAACAGCATAAACTTTGCAAGGGGACAAGGGCCCTGGAAAGAGCTGGAAGTGCTCGGGACTACCCGAACATTGGAGTAACTTGATCAAAGACACAACAGTATATAACATCCGAGTGGCCGAATCAACTGTCGGATACATCCGGGTTACCATATGCTCCTAGTCGTCCAAACCACAATCCGCATTCACCCTGGTGACCAAGCAAGGACTCGGCAAGGGACAAAGGCGGAATACAGACATGGCTGGCCCAGGACCAACCAACACATGTATCTACTAAGGCTGCTATACAGAGTGCAATGAAGCCTGACATATACAAGGTCTGCACCTACCTGGGTCTCGGAGACAAAATGAACAATACTCATATCCTCGCAAACCAGCTCATCTCATAGGAATGGACAGTACAAGATGCGCTAAAACATGTCCATATGGAGCAGCCTACGGGATTAGCAAATCTGCTCAACGAGCTAACATAAGTACAAGGCTCTCGGTTATGAACAGTGTAAGCCTGAAAGAAGTCATTAACACATTAGGACTGTGTACGCCCTAAAACTGTCTCTCCATTCCTGGAACAAAAGAATCTCAATACCCGAACGATAAAAAGCCCCCTTACGATTAATCCCCCTTTGCACTCGTTAATTTGCACCAGCAGCCAGTGAGTCAAAATCAACTGTCAGGCTAACTAATGGGGGAAACCTAAAGACATGGTACGTACGTAAACATACAAAGAGATGTAACCGATCGCTACTCTAGTTGTCGAGAAAACTACCGGTGACGCAAGAAGTCGGCCAAGGATAAAAGCCGCTCTTCCCGTGCCCGCCTCCTCGCTCACTCCCCGGAGACTGTCTCGGAAGTGTAGCCTTCGCCGTCTGAACCTGGAGCTCAAACCTGAGCTAACGCCCTCACAGTTCAAAAACCGCCGTTAGCCATCGAACCTTCGGCATAAAAATAGTCTTAACCCAATATAACCGACTTCTTTCTGACCGTTTCCTGGATCGACACAAAATCCCGAGGCCGTGCACCTCCTGCCCTCACTTCCTGAAGCCAAGGCCCTACTTATAACTCTGGACGCCCAGACGTGCCAGGCAACCTATCGCCCTCCAGGTTGAAATACCTCCCCAAGCCCGATCCCATTACAATATTTTCCTGACTCTCCCCCTGCACTCACACGTCTTCCTGCCGCTCTCTCCTTCTTGCGGCGTGTTCTCCCTGTGAGCCTGGTCTCCACATCAGCTCTCTTCACCGCTGAAAGACTGTCACTGCTGCGCACCTACGCTGAAATACTCTCTGCAAATCAAACGGGTGAGCCGCTGATATTTGGTTGGTCTGTTTGAGGTCAAATACCTCCGTACTGCTTTTCCTAAGGGTGGGAATGGGTGGGCACCTAACCGTCTCTCATGGACACTCGTGGCGTAGAATGACGAAACCCCCTCTTTCTCCCCCTTCCCTCCTCCCGAGGTAAACAACCGCAACGCGAACCGCGCTCGCATCTGAGCGAGAGCACACTTCCAAACACCCAATTATGGTGGCTCCAACAGTTCGCTTCGCTCCTTCCGTCGCCCACCATAACCTCTGTTTGGAACCCCTCTCGCCCAGATGCTCGCCCCCACAACCAGACGTAGAACAGGAGTAAAGGCGGGCTTATCCCGTGACAGGACCTGAGCTCGCCGCAATCTAACAACCATCCTATCAAGCCAGTCCTCCCAATGGTTCCCTCCCCTAAGAAGGGGCTACAAATTCCTCCATCTGTGCACTCCCGGAAGTCCCTGGCAAGCATTACCTATCAACCATTGCCGTCGCAGTGGAATCGCCTGGAAACATCCTAAATTAGAAACCCACATAGGTACTACTCACGTAGGGGACGGCTCAACTCTAGATTAATCTCCCCTGGAGGAAAAATGGGTCCAAACACCCAAACATCATGGTGTCTATCACGCCCAAGAATCAAAGAGGTTCCCATCACCTCCAAACATCAATCACCGCTAACCTTACCCGGAAACCCTTAACTCTCCGAGCCCCTGACGACCTCTGCAGAACTAAGCACTGTCAAACGGGCAGTAAACTACATTCCCCAACTGCCGCAATCCGGGCATTGTCTTGCACATTTTTAGCGGCCGACCTGGACCATCCTGCAAAAATCAACACCCCCGTCGCGAACTCCCAAAAACAACATCCACAGATCCTTGACACTGAATATGAACACCCTTAGACTTAGTACCTGGATAACACACATGCCTGTTTCGGAAACACGTTGCTATTCCCTAAATACAACTCGATCCTTTGGAAGGAAAGGTCCGTGTCTTCACTTCTCTCGCCTCCTCTCCACCAGCACTCTTATTGCGTCTGTTTCCTTCGCTGGGACAAAATAAGCCTTTATCGTGCTCAACAAAAATTACTGGTCATGAAAAATAAGAAAAAGAATTCGAATTCCCAACCTTTCATACACCTGCTCGTAAGTCACTCATGTACCAGCAGACAAGGCTTACCATGGATACCGGCGACTGACGACTGGCTGCCACCCTCGGGCCTGCCTGTTGAACAAGGTGGCTGACCACCTGGTGGCTGACCACCCTTTTGCTTACTGACCTCCACGTGCTCGCTTGACGAACAAGGTGGCTGACCACCTGGTGGCTGACCGCCCTTATGCTTACTGACCTCCTCGTACTTGCTTGACGAACCAGGTGGCTGACCACCTGGTGGCTGACCACCTCCTTCCAACATGCTGGTCCACGCGGCACTGCACCGAACTTCTCTCGTCCCTCTCTCACCCAACGTGGACGTCCTTTCCAAAACTTTTCCAACCGTTCACAGAACATGTAGCTTTCGTAAATACGAGACGTACTAAAAACCCCACCATTTACCCCAGAGAAATGGGGACTCCTGCACTTATCCTAGCAAAAAACTCTCCTGCCCTTGTCTCTTCCCCCTGGTCCTCAGCCGACTCGCACTCCTCAAAGACCAACGCTATCCTCCCAATAAAGTAACCTAATACTTATCACCAATAAGCAGGAATGCAAAGAACACCGGACTCATCGTGGAAATCAAAGATGCTGAAAATGACACCGGATTAAAATCTGCTAAAAACCAATCATCTCTTCCACCCATAAGGCTAACGACTCCTGCAAAGCCAAACTAATTCACTGATTAACAAATGACAGCTTCCCTCAAGAAGCCACTCATGTAAGCGGCGTTTACCAGTAAACGATGTTATCGGCACCGGAGCCCGAATTCATCCAAGCAAAAAACATTTCCGGCCCTTATCTATTCCCCTTGGCCATCAGACGACTCACACTCTTCCAAGACCAACGCTATCCTCTCAATAAAGTAAACTAATACTTATCCCCGATATCCAGGAATGCAAAGGACACCAAACTCATCGTGGGAATCAAAAATGCTGAAAATGAGATCGGACTCACACCTGCTATAAGCCAATCATCTCTTCGCCCCATCACATAAGGCTAACGTCTCCTGCAAAGCCCAACCAATTCCCAGAATGACAAATGATAGCGTCAATTTAGAAGACATTCCTGTAAGAGGCGTTTACCAGAACACGATGTAATCGCCAACTGAGGCGGGCCCCCGGCAGTCTCGTGACCTGCTTCTCTGCAGCACCCGACAAGCTATTTTACTGCTCGTTCCCGCAATGGAAATCGCTAGCTTCACCACACCGGCCCTTCTTGCCTGAACAATGAAAACCGTTTGACTCCTCTTTCTCGCGTCAGAACGCCTATAACCAGAAGCATGATATTGGCCGCCGACCTATTCTGAGGCTACAGAAACCTCACTCTAACATTCCTGAAAGCCACCGTTTGCCTGACACCTGTTGAAGTCAAAAAGCAACAGGAGCCCACTGATCAAAATAGTAATGGCTCGGCCAACCGCTAAAACTTCTGAACATGGAAAATGTAGAATGACCCGTCGAGCAAAGCGCGCATAATCAGAGTCAAGAAACAACGCCGACAATACCACTTCAAATCAACATCACACCCTTGACGACCGAGACGCAACCTAACCGTCTCTCATGGACACTCGCACGGCACGTGTGAAGAGCGCAGAGGAACGATGCTACAAGCTGGAGCCGCTGCCGGTTTCTCTTTTCTCAAAACAAATTGTTCGTAGTAGCATTCAATGAATGTTTTTTGATGACCTTCTGAGAAGGACATCAAAAAAAACCGACAGCCTTCTCAGACGAACATTCTGTGTTTTGTCTATGCCAAACTATTATATGTACGGTAAATCACTCCAGTCAGATTTTCTTCTGCTCTAAAAAAATGCAATATATTGAAATTAAGATTGATAATAATACTTAAAATATTAAACGAATTCACAAGTAAATTAAATTGAAAATAAATATAACATTTTTTTAAAGAAATAATGTGCGAAAAAAGTTAAAAAGCTGAATATAATATGCAATTCATTTGCTTGTTTACAATGTATGCCTCTGTCAAGGAGAAGCAAGAAGGCGAGGGCGGCGCGAAGAAGCCGGAGGAGAAGAAGCCATTCGTGGCAGAGCCCACCGAGATCAAGTGGCCGAAGAAGGAGCAGGGACTCCGAACAGTCATGGTTAGATCTAGTGTAGGCGTCCCATCGAATGATAGGCGTCCCATGTTAAATGAGACGCCTTTATTTTTCACTGATAGGACGCCTTTATTTTTCATGGGACGCCTATAATTCGAAGGGACGCCTACACTAGAATAGAGCCAGAGAAAATATGTACATCCTCTACAATTGATATGAAGGGCAGGGGTGGCCGGGGGCCGAAAATATCCGGCCCGGCCCCCAGGGTAGGCCCCGGCCCCCGAGGTCGGCCCCGGCCCCGGCCCCCGGGGTCGGCCCCGAAGGAGGCCCCGGCCCCAAATCTTAAAATTTTTCAAAAACAATTTCTGCGTCAGAGGAAAAATTCATCCAAAATTGAGAAAATTCGTACATCTGAAATGCATACGAAATAAATCGGGGCACTTTTCATCATAAATTGGCTCATGTTTTCAACTGGGGGGTGAACTTCATTCAATTATCCACGGCCCCCGGCCCCGGCCCCGGCCCCCAGGGTCGGCCCCGGCCCCGGCCCCGGCCCCGGGGCCGGGGGCCGGGGCCGGGGCCGGCCACCCCTGATGAAGGGTCCGTATGGATTAGCTGATTTTAGCTATTCATTTCATTGTAGTTCGAAAAAAAAAGATAAAATCTCTTAAGAAGTAAATAATTAGGTTATAGATGGAGGGAAGCTGTAATTTGCTTTTCTCTATAATTGATCAAATTAGCCCAGCGGCCGCATCGAAAGAAAATTTTGTCTAAAAATGAAGGCATCAAATCCACACTTTCTTCGCACTGCTCCATTAATTATTTTTCGGTTATCGGCATCATTTAAAATTGGCCGCCTCTATCGAATCACACGAACATCTATGATTTTGTCTGGCTTGGTCTTCTGACGGGGTGTCATGTGTCTCGACTTAGAGATGTGGAGAGGTACACTCCTTTCTTTATTTGATCAATTCCTCCATTGTACCAAGGCGTGGTTCAAAATTCAAATGTTTATATTCACATAATAGCACATCAATAGTAGTCACAGATATAATGACCGAATTGCAAAGAACGTCTCACACACACTCACGCACACCAATACATTTGAGGAATAATTGGTCAGGATAAAAAAAAGAAATGAACAAGGAAGCGACAATGGTTGGAGAGACAAAAAGGCGATCGTGGGACGAGGTAAGGCACAATCCAATTTCTTCTGAGAGGAGAGAGAGAGAGAGATAGACTCGAAAGGGATTTAGGGATTTCAAAAGATGCTCGGATTCTCATTGTCAGAGATAAAAATAATAGGCTCTCAAAGTCATGGCAACTTACTGTATACTTTGGAACATGGGGAAAAGCATAATAAAACGTACCTAAAATACAACTCCGAGAGATGAATTTTGATAATGGAAGTGATGAGTGAGAGAGATGCGGAAATCGATAAAACAATAGGGCGGGCCAAAAAAAACGATGATGGAAGATGACAAAATGATCGAAAATTTCTTTCTAAATTTAATTCACATCCAATATTCGCCCTATTATTCGCGATGTACGTTTGCATAATGCATATATAATGGCTAAAATTGGAGTACAATCGATCCAAACGAAAATATTTGGCGGGAAAGTGAAATAATGGGCGGGGGGGGGGGGGGCGTGGGTGTATGGGGTTGGCAGGACAGACCGGCTGGGACACACTCAAACCCATCATGACTGAGTGGCGGCAGAAAAGGGCCAAAAGTGAATTCTAGTGCGTTTCTGCAATTTCCAAAACGACAGCGCGAGCGACTTCAAAGAATGTACACGTTTTACAAGAGCTACTGACATTTTCGTCTATCTAAATTTGCTGCTGGCCAAAAACGAAATATATGAATGAATGGAAATACCAGAGTATTGGGTTCGAAAAAAGTCGATAATATCAATGGAAAAAATGTCTCAATTTTAGTGTGCTTAAGGCGCGGCGGGAATACTGTCAAAGTCAAACAAACAGAGACATGAACAACCTTTCCACACAATGGATTCACATGCATGCACGCACAAGAAGTCATTATATCATCACCATGACGTCATTTCGATAACAACAACATTATAGTGTGCGTGAGAGAATACGGTAAGCAAGAAAGAAAGAAAAGAAAGCCAAGAATGCGGACATATACCAAAATACAAAGTACGAACACATTAATCCATTCACGACGCAAGGCGTTTTTCTTTTTCAGACAGTGAGAGACAAGAATAAGCGTGTGGATAGGCATGACCGTAACCTTTAAAAGATAGAGGGAGAGAGAGAAATGAGAGAACACAGACACCAGAATTTTAGTGTGTCTGCGGACAGCGAAAGAATTTTAGTGTGATCGGTGTGGTGGGATGAAAGAGGATAATCCAAAGAGAAATCTCAGAGTAACTCGGAAACCCAAATGCGATTTGATAAGATAAGCAGCAGAAGGAACGCCTACAAGATACGACGATCACCGAATACAGTAACCCAGGGAATCGCGGCGAGAGACAGAGGAGGTGTTTGCCATTGTTTTTGAGACGCTTTTTGGTGTCTGGCCTGTTCGGTACTGGAAAACTGGTACTGGGATGAAGAAGAAAAAACCCAATCAGTATTCCTTTCTGGGTGAGTGGGTTTGGGGGGGGGTTTGCTCTTGGTACACATTTCGGAGAGAGAGGAATGCGCGCGGACCCGTGCGTGTCTTGAAAAGAAAAGAAAAGAAAGGAAAGGAAATAAAACATCCACAAAATATTGATCGATCTATACAAAAGATCTCCCGAATGTTTAGACACAGCTAATCCTCGTGTTGGCAGATTGATTGATTGATTGATTGAAAAGAGAAAGAAGACGGGGCTATTCAAACGCGTATTCAAATGTGATTCTGGGGTTGGGTGCTTTGAACATGTGTTGGGGGGTCAGGGACTTTGGGGTCAGGGACTTTGGGGTCAGGGACCTTGGGGTCTATGACCTTGCGGTCTATGACCTGCCGGGGGCCGTGTTTTCTCCTCTCTATCGATACAGTATGTACTGCTTGAGGCAGGTGGGCAGTCGGAGTTCGTCGACCCTTCGAAGGCGCTCTGCACCCATCTCATGCCGAATCACACGGCGGCAAATGTCGAGCAGAGGACGAGGCTGCGCTGCAAGAAGTGAACACCAAGTAGAGAGGGAGCGAGAGAGCGGAGAGAGAGAAAGAGAGAAAGGGAGCGGGAGCGAGAGAGCGGAGGGAGAGAGAAAGAGAGAAAGAAGAGGGAGCGAGAGAGAGAGAAAGAGAGAAAAGGAGAGGGAGCGAGAGAGAGAGAGAGAGAGCGGAGAGAGAGAAAGAGAGAAAAGGAGAGGAAGAGAGAGAGAGAGAAATCACTTGTAAATAAGAGAGGTATACAGAATTACGAGGGTAGAGAAGCAGAGATGTAGTGAAAGAATAAAAGGTAGAAAAAAATAAGAGGAACAAAAAAAATCCTTCGTTTCGTGGGGTCGCACTAGGCAGATGAAATGCAAAAGAATGGGTGTGGTCAGCAGGGGGTCTCCATCGCATTCTTTGAACCACTTTAATGACGAAACTTGCACAAACAATAAACCACAGGGTCACCACTTTTGAGAGACAAAATAAGCGCTGTCTGATATGTTGAAGCACCAAAGCAAATATTGCATCATGGAATGGAGAACGGGTAGCGGAACGGGGGTTGCTTAGGCTGAACGTGTACGATTACATTTCGTCGAAACGGTCACATTCACATTTTCTCTTTCCACATTTCTCTCTCTTTCTCTACCCTCTCCTTCTTCCTCTACTCTCTTTCCCTCTCTCCCCCCTCTCTCTCTATCTCTCTCTTATCCCCCAGACTTTTGAGCTTCACAAGGACGAAAACAAGAATGCAAACCATCATCATTTCTCGGCTGACATGCCTTTTTCGTACGATTAGCGGTACCATGAACAAAGCCACATACCAAATACCATCATTTGCCTACCCCATACAAGGCGCATAACCATAAGGCAATTGGCCGTAGTTTGAGCACTTTCTCTAAATATTGCAAACATGAAAAGGGGGTGCCTATAGCGGGGGTCTTCCTTGCTTTCTCACGTTCTCCCACTGACTTTTCTACTCTTCATCAAACACTGCCGGCCATAGATTCCTATATTGCGGCGGGGGCGTTAGTTCTAGTAGACTTTCATACGACTCTAGCGGGGGTCCAAATAGGTTCGCGAGGGGGTCCGCCGGGGGTCTAAAGAGGCGTGCTATCGGGTCGCCGACGCGCGACGAGCTTAGCGAGTGCACGGGTGAGGGGCGCCATGTTGCCTCTATGGCTACTCCTGTGCCATTCCTTAGCGATTCTGTCGCTGATCTACTTCGCGGGAGCCCATGAGCGCCACCTAGAGCCTTGCTCCACCTGCCGGGCGTGCCCCCGCGCGGCGGTTTGGGCGGCGGGGGTGGTAGGATTACTGGGGGTGTGTCTATGGCCCATTCGTCTCGCTTCTTCTCCGGGGACGCCTGGTGGGGGTACATGAAGGCGGCGCCCTTGATCGGGGTGTCCGTTGGGTATATTAGGGCCCCTTTGATCGAGGACCCAATTGGGTATATTTCGGACCCCATTGGGTATATTACGGCCCCTCCCTTGACGGGGGTGTTATTTAGAAGGCGTGCGCGGCGCGCCTGCCTCCTCTCTAGGATGGCCGCTTCGTCTGGGATGGGGGAGAAGAGCGAGACTGGCTCACGTTCTAGTCCGCCCATGTAGCGCATCGTGATCTCGCAGTGGCCCCAGACGGCGGAGACTATCGGGAAGAGCGTCTTGCCCTGAGGATGAAGTGAACAAAATTATTGTGACTTCTCGTGAACTCTTCCATCGTTATTATCTTTTAATTTATTAATTAGTTAATTATTGAAATTATCAAATCTTGAACCAAAAGCATTAAAGAACTCTAAAATCTCTCCCCTTTTACTTCTCTCTATCCTCTCTCTCTCTCCCTCTCTCCCTCTCTTTTTCTCTCTCTCCCTCGCTTTCCTTCGTAATCTCTCCCTCTCTCTCCCCATATCTATATCTCTCTTCCCTCTCTCTATTTCTGTCTCCACCTCTTTTTTCTCTCGCTTTCTCTCTCTCTCTCTTTCTCTCTCTCTCTCTCTCTCTCTTTCTCTCTCTCTCTCTCTCTCTCTCCTCACCTTGAGATTCCGGAAGGCGACGCCGAGATACTGCCGATCTGTTGCGAATGCCATGTATCCTTCGTCCATGTCCAGGATACAGTAGAACTGGAAATACTCGAGAGTTACTATAATATAACGAGTTTATTATTTTACATTCTATAATAAAAAAACCTATTTTTTTCTTTGGGAATCAGCAATAAATAGGAAAAAAAATTAAAAAAAAATAACTAAGTAAATAAATAAATAACCAAGTAAATAAATAAATAAAAATAATTAATTAATTAAATTAATTAATTAATTAGTAAAAAAAAACAACCTTGTCCGGTACGACAAAGTCCTCGTCTCTCTGAGAGGGCGCGACTACGCCGACGGGGAACTGCCACGGTGCGCAGTGCTTCGAGTCATGGTGGCATTCGTTGCGCGTGATGTCCCAGCCGTAGCTCTCCTGAAAAAGATAAAATATATATATACTTTTTTTGATTTTCAAAAATAATATGAAATATATATATATATATATATATACTTTTTTGATTTTCCAAAATAAAATTAAATACGATTATATGTATATAATTTTTTAAACATTTTTTGGAAAAATTTATCTTCTAATTTATTAAAATATTTACCAACTATTGACCTGTTTAGCTGATGTTAAACGAAACAAGAATAAATTATAATAATAGAAAAGAATCAGCAACACAAATCAATAAATTCAAAGATGGCAAAAAATTTCAATTGTTGAACAACTCCTGCTTCATTTCTTCAAATCTCTCTTTTCCAACTTTCTCTTTGAATACAAACAAAGTAGAAGACTTCAAAAATCTTTTGGATAGAATAGACTGTCTAATGGCTGCCGAGAGGATTTTCTTTAAATACAGCAACGGCGGACACTTGTACATAATCTTCTTATATTTATGCGTCAGGAAAAAATGCGGGAATTCAAACGTGAATTTTTTTTTCGCCTTCCAACCTGATTGGGCCCGATGAGCGAGACGTATCCGACCGAGTGCAGGCTGGCTGCCTTGGTGGCCACGCCCACCACGGCATGCGTCCCTCGCTGCCGCAGCGGCCACTCCAGCTGCCAGACGTGGAAGCCGCGCGAGTAGCCCATCTTCAAGGAGGGAGAGAGAGCGCTCGCCCTTGTTTCAGGCAAAATGGCGCCAATTCAAACGTGAGTTTTTTGGCTCCTTTATAGGGGAGCGCAAACATTACAGTACTTTTTCTTTCAAAAATTCAACATTGAGTGTTTATGCTCCATTAATATGAACGAGCGCTAGCTAATTATTTCACATTAATTGCTGACTACACAATATATGGTCAAATAAATTTAACAAATAAATATCTTTAAAAAAATAATAAAGTCAAACGACATGTGAAACATAATTTTGGCATCATAAATTTACATATTTTGAATGCAAAAAAAGTTTTATAAAATAAAATACGGCCCCTAAAATACGGCCCTCCAAAATACGGCCCCCACCAACCTTGCCGCGGATGCAGTCCGTGCTCTGCGCGACGGGATGGCGATGGAAGGTGAACTTGTCGTCCTCCTTGACGAAGATGTTCAATGACCGGTCATTCGGATTCCATGCGTGTTGCTCCTTCAAAGTGGGCCAGGTATTATGGATGGAAAATAATTTTAAAAGAAATAGAGATATAAAGAAAGAGTGATTATCTCTCTCTCTACCTCTTTCTTTAAGAGCCCATGAGAGAGAGTGATAGAGAGTGATAGTGTGATAGAGAGAGAGAGAGAGAGAGAGAGAGAGAGAGAGATAGCGATAGAGAGAGAGGGAATAGAAATAGATGAAAACACAAAATCAGATTATTTATCAGTAAAAAGGCAAGGAACTGCTTGCATATAAGAACACAATAATAATAATTATTATTATTATTATTATCATTGTTATTACAGTATCTTTTACTACAATTTCCAAAAATGAACCATCTACAACTTGCGCCCAAACCTGCACCGTCTGTTCGACGACCGGGTTGTTGAGGATGATGTCCAGTTTGTACGGCCTGAGGAGGTCGTCCAGTCCGGACGCCGTGGCTATCGGGTGCGCGGGCGACAGGGAACGACCCGATCTGCAAGCACCGCTAAACAGACGCTCGCTCCAGGATGTTCGCAGCAGGCTCTTTCTTTCTCTCTCTCTCTCTCTCTCTCTCTCGTTTCATCTCTCTCTGTATCTTCTCTTTCCTCTCCATTATTCTCCTCTCTCTCTCCGCCCCTCTCTTCCTTTACTCTATATAATTCCCCTCTCTCCCTACCTATTATTTCCTCTCTATTATACTCCTCTCCCCTACCTCTTATTGTTCTCTTTCTCTATTCTCTCTCTCCCCTCTACTCTCTCTCTCTCTTTCTCTCTCTCCATCTCTCTCTCTCTCTCTCTCTCTCACCTGGCCGCTCTGCTCATCTCGTTCTGCCTCCTCTCCATGGCATCTCTCTGGAAGGTGGATGCGAATGAGGCGGCGACTCCTCTCATCGTCGTCGTGGCTGTTGTGGCTGAGGTGGATGAGGATGCCTGCTGTTGTTGTCCCTGCTGCTGCTGGCCAGCCAGCGCACTGGTCGTGGTGCCGTTGCCGGCCGGGGATGAGGGCACTGCAATTTTATAGCATTAATTAATTAATTGATTAATTAACTTAACAAATTAGTTAATTAATTAATACTTAAATTTAATTTAATTAACTAATTAATTAATAACTCAATTAGACACATGCGTGTGTGTGAGTGCGTAGACACGACCACAGTTTCCCCACGGTCCAGTGTCAAAGACAGCCGCCTGTCTGTTGGACACACATGCATATCTAACAATAAGCCCCGCCCCTACGGCCTGTTTTTCCCACGGACCATCCCTGGGGGCGTGGGAAAAAAAACAAAAACGAAAAATCAACAATCTTATAATTATCTATGAATTTTGTTTCAGATTTACATAAAAAGGTGGCAAAAAAGGATGGATATTTACATACTATGTAATTATTAACATATTCACCAAAAAATCAATGAAATTACAAATTACTCCCGGGACGGACCAAAAGTGTTCAAGAGATCGAACAAACAAGACAACGGGGTAAAATCTTTGGCAATGCGCGTCTATGGCTGCCTTCTAGCAAGCATAATATTCCCATTTTAGCCTTTTGAGTCTCTCTCTCTCTTTGTCTCTCTCTCTCTTTGTCTCTCTCTCTCTCTTTGTCTCTCTCTCTCTCTCTCTCTCTCTCTTCTCTCTCTCTCCTTTCTCTCTCTTCCCATTCTTCCAGCCAACAAAGAGTGTCAGTCGATGAGAATGAGAAGGCCAAATAGCCTGTGGCGGTGTCTGGGGAAATGGCAGTGGCAAGAACATTTCTCTAAAATTCCCAAATCTACAAGAGGCTCCCTCTGGCAGGGGGTGGCGGCTGGTGGTGCCGTTGAACTGGTGGGTGAGCAAGGGATGGGAGAGAGTGAGAGAGAGAAAGAGAGAGAAAGAAAAGAGAGAGAGAAAGAGTGAGAGAGAGAGATGAAGAGAGAGAAGGAGAGTGAGTCAAGGAACCAAGCGAAGAAGAGAGATCTGAAAATTGTGACAGATTAATAGACCGAGACGGAGAGCACAAGGGACCATACAACATACAAAGAGAACAAGAGAGAGAGAGAGAGAGAGAGAGAAAGAGAGAGAGAGAGAGCATGAAAAAAGAAGGAGAGGCGGAAGTGAGATACAGATGGAGAGGCAAACAGACATGGTACAAAGCCACTCTGAATCTGACTCTCCACAAAAGGCGCGTTGCTCTAGAACAATTGACCACTCCACATTATGCCGACTATATCCGGCATCTTCTATCTTTCTCTTTCTCTCTCTCTCTCTCTTCTCTTTCTCTCTCTCTCTCTCTCTTCTCTTTCTTTCTCTTCTCTCTCTCTCTTCTCACTCTCTTCGGATGGATATCCATCTTAGCTGCCGCCTTTCTCAGATCGTGAGCCCTTTGCCCTCTTCCCCCTTTTCCACATAGGGAGGACTCCACAAATGCAACCTCTGGACACCCTAGGGCCATTGCCTGGGGGCGCTGAACAAGTGCTGCAGTCGGGCTTAAAAAGGGCAATATTTCTCTATCCCTCTCTCTCTATCTCTCTCTCTCTATCCCTCTCCTTCTCTCTCTCTCTATCCCTCTCTCTCTCCCTCTCTCTCTCTGCATACCCCTCATCTTCCGCCAATATGCCCTTTTTGGAAGCGCAGCGAGAGAGATGCTTATCTTCATGGCGCGAACTGTGTGCTAGGCATGCCACTGTTGATGAGATTAGACATAAAGAAGTCTCATGTCCGAGAGAGTGAGAGAGAGAGAGAGAGAACGAGAGATAGAGAGTAAAAGAGAACGAGAGAGAAAGAGAAAGAGAGAGTGTGAGAGAGAATGAGAGACAAAGAGAAAGAGAGAGAGAGAGTGAGAAAGATAGGGAAACCGAGAGAGAAGTTTAAGAGGTAGCCATTGAAAATAAATACAAGGAACTAGGTTCTGCCGCGAAAAGTGTCTGCGCATAAAGCGTAGTACTGTTGTAATTTCGGTTGAAGCTATAGAAAAAGGCATTAAAAGTATGATCTTTCGGAAATAAGAGGGAAAGATCAGGCAGGGCTCCTATAAAGGTTCAAGCTGGAGGGGGGGGGGGCGTGTAAATTAAATGGCAGAGTTCCATGTGCTCTCACACACACACACATCTAGTTGTTTCTATCGCTACTTGGCCCGTCCCATCTCCATCTCTCAACACCAGCCGTAGGGCCCTGGATGGCACTACTAAGCGGGTTCGGGTTATGCCATTCCTTGCCACCTCTCCTCCTTGCAACGCGTAAGCGACCCACATGCAACGTGGTGTAGTCAAGGAGTGAGCATTCATTTTCTCAAGACATGCGCTTGGTTACACAATAAAACAGGAAACGGGGGAATAAGGCTTAAAGGAGAGTAGGTTAACCACGCCTAGTTAGTGGAATAATAATAAAAATTAAAGAAGAAGAAGAATACCGAATACCGCGGAGAATACGATTGAATCTAGTGCGAAAAAAAAGAAACAGGGAGAGAGAGAGAGCGAGAGAGACCCGGCTGAGAGCGAGTAATAACCCTTTCAAGGCGCGGTGGGCAGCAACTATCGGTCCCACATGATTTTCCTTGTACTATTTCGTCACTTTAACTCCTCTCTCTCGCTTCTCTCTCTCTCCCTCTCTCTTTAATCTCTCTCTCTCTCTCTCTCTCTCCTCTTCTTTTTCTATCTCCCGTTCTCGTCTCATTTTACGTGTCCACTGAACCCCGAATCACCTTGGCCACTCGGGTAAAACCGAAATAAACTTCGCCGCTTTTATCTCTCCCTTTTTTCCCCAATCTGCCAGGCCATTTAAGAAAGGAGAAGAGGGGACGAGAATTGGGGGAATCTCTTCATCATTTACTGATAGTCACTGATAGTCAATGATAGAGGGGAGCTCGAGTCATTTCATTTAGAGCCTCTTTTTCGTCGATTCCCTTCAACCATTTCAATTCACGAACACAGAAGATCAATCAATCAATGTGATGAAAGCAGTGAGCCGTTCCCACCGTTTCAGTCCTCGGTAAATTGGGAGGAAATACGATTTCGGCAAATCTCTCTCTCTCTCTCTCCTTTATCTCTCTATATACCTCTCTCTCTCTCTCTCTCTCTACCTCCCTAGGACATCAGCAGTGTTCTGCGTATGGCAAAGGATAGAGAACGATAGAGAGAGACATAGAGAGCGAGAGAGAGAGAGAGAGAGAGAGAGAGAGAGCGACGGCCGGCCAACTGTGCAAGCAAAAGGTTCCCCATATCGGACGTCAGCTAGACGTGATGGCCAGATCAAATTGATTTATCCGTTCCGGGCGCTGGTACTTAGAGTGAAGATTATGTTTATCTGTCTCTACAACAGTTAGATCAATAAAAACAAAAACTAATTAAAAAATAGTAAAAATTAACAGACAACTCTCTACCTTTTGTTCCCCTTTCGTTCTCTACAATTCGACATGAATCTCTTCTCTCTCAACTCTCTAAGGCATTTCTCCTCGTGTTATCCTATTTCACATGGCCGCGTCTATATATTTCACAGAGCTATTTGGTAGTCCACCTTCACCCCTTCACCAGTAGACAGAACTGAGCTCTAGAATTCTTCCAATCAAAAAAAGTACATAATAAGTACGCCCGGCACGAGAACTGGGGGGGGCACCAAATCAAGGTTCAATAGATCTCTCCCAGCTTGTGTTGTGCACCTGAGGGCACCTAAAGGATACGAGAGCGGAAAGATTAGAAAGACCACCGCGAACCGACGAAAGGTGTGTGGAAAATGAGTTTAACAGATCAGCTCTATCAATTCAGCTCCATTAAATTAAGTGCGAAAGTACAAGCCAACTCTAGCGTGAAATCATTGATTTGTCCAAGTAGTAAAGTGTAGACTAGCATTGTGGCAGGGTGGTGTATTCATGAGAGGGAGAGAGAAGAGAGAGAGAGAGAGAGAGAGTGGGAGAGAGTGAAAAGAGAGAGTGAGAGAGAGAGACAAAGATATAATGGAGAGACGCGAGAAGAGAGCAACGATATAAACGATGCCCGAGGGCCAGTCTGTGACGCGTGTCCCAGTGATATATGCAGCCATGCGTGGTGAGGACTAGTAAACGAAAGAGTGAGAAAGGGGAGAGAGAAATAGAGAGAGAGAGAGAGAGAGAGAGAGAGAGAAATAACAAGAGAGTTGTGCACAGAGAGAGAGGCGTCTAAGAACCCGTGAGTACTTTGAAAGTCGAACTATCGCGTTGTGGTCACACAAAGGGACACCAGGCAGTGTCTTCTTGGTGGCGATAACGAGGAAACAGGGAAGTGCCTGGGCAGTGAGGAAAGAAAGTGAGCGAGAAAGGGAGGGAGGAAAGAGATTAAGAAAAGAGAGAGAGAAAGGGAGAGAGAGAGAGAGGGAGAGAGAGAAAGAGTGAGTGAGAGGGAGGCAGAGAGTGAGACGGAAAGGTAGGGAGAAAGACAACTACCGCGAGGCAGAGATCCAGAGAAGCAGACAAATTGCTGCTTAGTTAGTTAGCCTAAGCGTCCATGGGAGCGTGTGCAAGCGTGAGAAAAATGCTAGGGCATAGTGGAGAGAGAGAGAGAGAGTGAGAGAGAGCGCATGAGAGAAAAAGAATGGAGAGAGATCGAGAGATGCAAACGAAGCGGGAAAAGTAAGAGAGGAGGAATGAGGCATGATTTTATGGAATAGAAGAGTATTTCCCTTATGGCATGATATTTTGCAGGCGTGGTGGATTTTAAAGGAGATATGGACACTCTCAATGAGATAAATTGACAGATCAGGATAGAATAAATTACATAAAAAGTAAATAAAAAAGTACTTTTTGAGAGTCTATGTTGTTGGCGAGATAAAGTAGAGCGAATAGAATAGGATTAGGGTGGATGTATGGCTCGAGAAACTCGAGAAAACGAGAGTGGTGGGGGGGGGGGTTCATTGAACCACCCCCCCCCCTTCATCCAGTGAACAAAACTAGACACATGCACATACAGACGACATAATACGGGGCGAACACGTGAGGGGAGCAAGGGCGAAAGAGAGTAGAGAGAGAGAAAGAGAGCAGTGAGAGAGGGAGAGAGCAGAGAAAGACAGCAGAGAGAGAGAGAGAGAAAGAGAGTGTGAGAGAGAGAGACAGAGACCGAGGCCAAGACCGCCGACCAGTTTCGTAGTTGTTGCCACTGCTTCTGTTCTTGTGCACCACCGCTGCTGCTCTGTTACATGTATGCTTGGTTTCTCTATCTCTTCTTTCTCTTTCTCTCTCTCTCTTTCGACAAGGGCATCGCATGACAGTTATACAGAGCGATGAGCAGTAGGATGAAAGCGGTGAACAAATGAGGTGCGAAATGAGAGGAGCAAGAGAGAGACAGAGAGAGAGAGAGAGAGAGAGAGGAGAGAGAGTAGGAGACAGAGACACAGACGGTGAGAGAAAGAGAGAGGAGAGACGTTGGGAGATCAGAAAGCGATTGCTTCGCTAGAGTAGCGGTGTGCGAGAGAGAGAGAGATGGAGATAGCAATTTCCGAAGCCTATGTCGCCGTGTATGTGAGCAGAGTTACATTCAAATGAAAATCGAGAGAAAGAGAGAACGGACTCTCTCCCTATCTCTCTCTCTCTCTCTCTCTCTCTCTTTCTCTCGCTCTCAATATCAGTCTCTTCCTCTCTGTCTCTCTGACAGGGAGAGGAGAGAATGCGATAGACAGAGAGGGAATGAGACGCAGAGATAGACACGGACAGCACCGGGCAAAGCGGCTTTAAAAAGAGGCTTATGGAAAGAAATTGCGACTTGGCTGGGATGACAATGCTTTTCGTTTGCAGGCAGTCGCGACTAGACGGGGAAACAGGGGGATGCGAAAGACAGAATAACAGGACGAGAGAGCGAGAGAGAGAGAGAGAGAGAGAGGGAGAGAGAGGACAAGAGAGAGAGAGAACAAAATAGTGAGAGAGAGAGGACAGAGAAGCAGACGAAAGCAGAGAAAGGAGTAAACGAGACAGAGTAAAAGCAAGAATGGGGGAAATGGCCGGCGCCGTGAGA
>CALZFC010000248.1:5942500-5947500 GCA_945643635.1 Allodiplogaster sudhausi
ATTCGGTGTTGACTCCTTCTCGGGGTAGTTCTGAGGTCCGTCTTCGCTTTGCGCGAGCTGAAGACATTGGGATCAACGTCGATTGCGCGCACGAGTCAGGCAGTGGCGCGGAGAGTGGCCAAAGGCGAAGGGCACACGAGAAACACAGGGAGGGAGGGAGCGAGAGAGGGAGACAGAGGGAGAGAGAGAGAGAGAGAGGTAGATGGAGAGATAGAAGGAGAGAGAGAGAGAGGAAGAGAGAGAGAGAGAGAAAGAGAGGGAGAGAGACAGAAATCGAATGGTGATGGTCGATGGACCGGCGAAGCATGGCAAGAGGGAAGAGGAAGAGAGGGAGGTGAGAGAGAGAGAAAGAGAGAGAGAGAGAAAGAGAGAGAGAGAGAGAGAGAGAGAGAGAGAGAGAGAGCGGGTAGAGCCGGTTTTGGAGCGAGAAAGAGAGAGGGCAGAGCGGGGAAGCATGGCAAAGAATAACAGTGAAAGGGAGAGAGAGAGGGGGGGGGAGCAAGAGAGATAGAGACAGAGAGAGAGAGAGAGACAGAGAGAGATAGAGAGAGAAACAGAGAAAGGTGTGTGATGACAAAGGAATGAGAACAGCGGTGATGGTGGTGGGGAGGACAAGAGCACAAGCGCGGGCGCGTCGCCGATGAGAAGAAGGACTGGTCTGGGAGAGCAGAGAGCGGAAAGAGAGGAGGGGGGGGGGTTGAAAGCCCTCTCCGGAAAGAGAGGGGGGTACATGCCCTCTTCCATACTATCTTGGGGGGGGGGGGAGAGTGGATTGTCTGGCCTGAAGGGGCCTGGGGAGTCTAAGGCGGGGGGAGGAGCTCCTCCCGCTTGGCCTTGGCTTGTCTATCAACCCCCCCCCCCTCCCCTATCACTCCCTTGTCCCTCCTCTCTCTCCAGCAGATTGCCTGCTCCGGCGCGTGAGCGAGGCGAAGTCATGCTTCGCTTCAAATGATAAGCCAGGAAGAAGGGGGTACAGAGGGAAGGAAGTGGTCGAGATTGGAAGGAAGTGACAGGGTGAGAGAGAGGGAGAGAGAAAGAATGGAGATAGAGAAAGAAAGAAAAGAAAGCGAAAGAGAGAAAGAAAATTCTTCAGAGATCAGCTGACAGTGAGTCAGTCAATGAAGGATGGGAAGCTAGATATGAGAGAGTGCTAGATAGCTAGACAGAGAGAGAGAGAGAGAGAGAGAGGGAGAGAGAAAGAGAGAGAGAGGGAGAGAGAAATCAGACAGAGAATCCGGGCAGAAGAAAGTAAAATACCCGGTCGGGCACTACACTCAAGATGAAAAAGGCATCGTTAATGTCAGGGTGAACGACCATAACACGCACTTGGTCTCTCTGCAGACAGTTGAACGAAACAGCCCGCCAGTCTGGCGAGGGAGTGAAAAAAGAGCGAGGAAAAGAGAGGGAGGGAGAGAGAGAACGAGAGAGAGAGCGAGGGAGAAAGACAGAGAGAAAGACAGAGAGAGAGAGAGTAAGAGATAGACAGACAGTCAAAGAAAAAGAGAGTGATCGTCAATGTCGGGGGGATGGTGATCGGCGACGCCTTTGCGCTGTCCGGTTTGAGGTTGTGGCGGTGGTCGTGGGTGGGTAGGTGGGGAGGAAGAGGACGCTGCGCGGAGAAAGGCGAGAACGATAGGGGAGGGGGGGGAGAGGAGGGGGCATGCATACACCACACACACCGGAACAGGAAGAGGATTGGAGTGTGTGATGTGAGAGAGAGAGAGAGAGAGAGAGACAGAGAGAGGGTGAGAGAGAGAGCTAGGGAGGAGAGAGAGAGAGAGAAAGAGGGAGAAAGGGAGAGAGAGAGATAGTGTGAGTGAGTGAGAGAGTAGACCACGAGTGTTAGTGCCAGAGGGTAAGTACAAGAAGACTCCTCTTGTTCATGATGGACCTGTTCTTCCGGGGTACTTTTGCAGAGGAAGCCTTTCATCAAGTGCAACATGAGGGCAGAGATGGAGAGAGGGAGAGAGAAAGTACGAGAAGGAGAAAGAGAGAGAGAGAGAGAGAAGCAGACAAACAGAGAGAGAGAGGGAGAGAGAGAATGAGAGAGATTTAAAAAAACTGGGAGAGTATAGATGATGATGAATGCTGAACAGCCTTGCAGCAAACGGTGACCAGAGTTCAAGGGAGAGGGGGGGGGGGAAGAAGCTGACAGTTTAAAAAATGAAGTGGCAAAGGTCATCATGCTTTGAATGAGAGTGTAATTGAGCGAGAGAGAGAGAGAGAGAGAGAGAGAGAGAGAGAGAGAGAGATACAGAGAGAGAAAGGGAGAGAGAGAGTGTGAATAAGATAGAGGTAGAGTTAGAGAAAGAAGATAAAAAGAAGCGTGAAGACTGTAGCTTGGTGAAAAAAGAAAAGTAGCATAATACGAACAATTGCTCCTCACAATCAAGATTCGCTTCCGCCTATGAGAGAAGGCAACAGAGTCGACCGACCAGAGATGAGAGTAGTCAGTGGAATGACGAGCGAATTCTTTCATTTTCTCTTAAACGATTACGTGGGAGATGAAGGGGTGGGCAGATTGGGTGGAAAAAGGGAACGGAGCGCGAGGGAGAATGAGGAAAAGTGGAGTGTGGGGGTGGGTGGTTGCACCGTTTCTGTATGCTTACGAAGATGCGGATACAAGGGTGAGAGAGCATAATCGTGAAGATGAAGAGAGAGAGAGAGAGAGAGAGAGTGGGAGAGAGAGAGAGAGAGAAATCTTACAAAATCTCTACATAACATAGAGCAAAGAATAATCTGCGACAGACAGAACTGTCAAGATGTACAACACGTATGAGTGACGAGTTTCTTTTCTTATTCAACTGAAAAGCGAGAGCTATAAAAACATCCTCATCTGGCTGAAGGGGGCCTTTCAACCCTGACTCATGCACTCCTCACGCCTTCTGACTAATCGAAACTAATTAGTTGAGAAAATAATTAGTGAACGGGTGAAAAAAATAATTCTTACTATACAGCAAGAAAACCGGCACAATAAATAGATAAGTTAAAGAGAGAAAAACAATGATCTCAAAAGTTTTGTGAATAAAATAAATATATATTAATCATATACACATGTTTATAGTGCATAGGACGGTGGGAGGTTGTTTCGGTCTGTGCTCTAAGAAAATGGAAAGCGAATAGGTCGTTTTCTTTTTTGCCCTGGGGGTCTTTGGGGTGTCTGTCTGTCAGTCTGTCTCATGCAGGCGCATGTAAAGTGACGAATGCAGATGAGAGAGAGAAATGTGGATGAAGATAGAGAGTGAAAATGGTGAGAAAGAGAGGGAGAACGATCGAGCGAGAGAGAGAAAGAAAGAGAGAGAGAAAGAGAGATAAAGAGAGAGAAAAAGAGAGAGAAAGAGAGAGAAAAAGAGAGAGAGAAAGAGAGAGAAAAAGAGAGAGAAAGAGAGAGAGAGAGAGAGAGAGAGAGAGAGAGCGAGCGAGCGAGCGGAGAGAGGGTGAGATACACTGAAGGAGAAACAGAGAGCGACCTCAATTTTGCTGCTGAAATGAGGCAAGCAGCTGTGGAAGCAGATGCTACAACGGCAGACAGTACCTCTCTTTGCGCTTCTCTCTCCCTCCTCCTTCTCTCTCTCTTTTTCTCTATGTCCCACTCTCTCTCTCTCTTTCTTTCTCACTTTCCCCCTATGTCTCGATCACTCTCTCTAATTTTACAATCCCTTTCTATCTCTCTCTCTTTCTCTCTACAATCAACAAGCGTCATTCTGGTCTACAAGAGGGAAGCAAAAGGCGAAAGAACAAAGTGCGGCGCGCGAGTCCGGGAAGAAGGAAAGGACTGACAAAGAGAGAGAGAGAGAGAGAGAGAGAGAGAGAGAGAGAAAGAGGCAAACAGAACAAGAGAGAGATAGAGACAGGCAGAGAGCCAGAGAGACAGAGAAAGAAAGAGAAAAAGAAAGAGAGACAGGCCACGAAAGCCATTAAAGCGCTGTACAAAAGATGCACAAACGAGGTGTGCCCCTGGCTCTTTTGTCCGACTTATCACATCACCACAGCATATAATACACATTGCAGGGAGGGAAGATTGGAGAGGGGACAGAGAGAGAGAGAGAATAGAAAGAGAGAGAGAGAGAGAGAGAGAGAGAGAGAGAGAGGAGAGAGATACTGGGTTGGTGGCGTGGCTTGGGAGGGTGTAAGAGTGTTGGGTGTTGGTGAGGGTGGGGGGGGGGGGGTCTCGAATGGCAGAAGACTTTGGTTGTACGGCACAGAGTATTTTGAATACGTGCACGAATGTGGCAGACGTATCGATATACTTTTGGAAAAAGATAATTTAAAAAAACAAGAGAAAATCGGAAGCTCTCTCTCTAGAATCCTCAGTAGGTGAGAACAACAGGAATAGAGCTGGGATCAAGTGAGCAAATGGGATGTGTTACAACTTGTGAAAGGTGTATGTGTGTGTGTGTATATTTGAGGAAGAAAAGATGAAGGAGGGGCTGTTCTGTGTTAAATTTGTCAGGAGATTGCAAGAGATTGGAAGAGAGAGACAGAGAGAGAGAGACGGCGAGCGAGAGAGGGAGAGTGAGAGAGAGAAGAGAGAAAGAGAGAGAGAGAGAGCGAGAGAGAGAGAGAGAGAGCAGAGAATGTAACAGGCGGGGTATCACTTGCAAAAGAAGTCCTGATCGACAAAGAGGAAAAGTCACGTGTGTTCCTGCTCACTTGGTCATGTGCTCTCGTTGGCAGCACACAGAGCGTTGAAACATATATTGCAAATAGGAGCGAGAGAGAGAGAGAAAGAGAGAGAGAGAGAACAGCGAGAGAGAGAGAGAGTGCGAGAGGGAGAGAGAGAACAGGGAGAGAGGGGGGGAAGAGGGAGAAAAGGCACAATGATGAAAATACTGGCAAGTAGGACCGGTCGTTGTACACTGTCTGATCGCCGTATAATATGCTGGTTGTGGAAAGGGAGAAAAAGATAGAGAGAGTGAGTGACTGAGAGAGATAGAGAGAAAGAGAGAGAGAGAGGGAGAGGGAGAGAAAGAGAGAGAGAGAGAGGGAGAGGGAGAGAA